>OX940952.1:23937411-24170411 GCA_954870475.1 Euphrasia confusa | reverse complement strand
ATTATTTTATCACACTTGTACACTTGGTGTATTGGGCGGATCATTTGAGATTTATCGATTAGGATTGCCGGCGATAATCGATTTAAATCTCTGAGTATTTTATTCTTAATCCCCGATACTATTGCGGGTGTGTATATTTAATATAAGTGACTTTGATTTACCAAAGGAATTAACCGATTTAATTATTGGGTTAATTACCGGTTAAGTTGGGTCACTATATTTTATATATGGCATGCCGTGAATACTTGACGGGAAAGTGTATCCCGTAAGGGTTGATAATATCCCCGAGATGAGTTCATAAGGAATTATTATGTAAACCCTGCAGGTGGATTTGTTCCGCATAATAATTAAGGTTGAATGGTACTAGTCTCGGAAATAAGAGATGAATAAATTAATTAGCAATAAATTAATTTTATTCATGGATATTTATATCTTAAATACACGGAATAAATAATAATACCGGAGAAATATTATTTGATATAATATGGTTTAATATTGGGAGTGCAATTAATTTTATATAGTGGAAAATAGAATTAATTAATATTAATGGATTAATAGATTTGGGCTTGGCTCAATTTAATCATTAATATTGGAAGCCCAATATTCCACCTCCTTAAGATCCCCTACGTAGCCTATAAAAGCACTACATGGTCTTCTCTATTCTCATAACTTGAAGAATACAATTCTAGAGAGAGAAAGTAGAGAGGGAGATCCATGGAGTTCGGAAGATCGTCGCCCACCCGACGTTCGAGCTAGTGCAAGGAATACGTGTGAAGGTCTCAA
This sequence comes from Euphrasia confusa, assembly GCA_954870475.1. NCBI lineage: Eukaryota > Viridiplantae > Streptophyta > Magnoliopsida > Lamiales > Orobanchaceae > Euphrasia > Euphrasia confusa. Next base: position 24,169,628 of record OX940952.1, on the reverse strand, counting down.
GGTCTTCATAGATCTCGTTTCTCCGTACAACGAGAACAAAGGTAAAATCGTTGAACCCCCTTCGATGATTTTAATTAATTCGTATATGCATATGAACGAAGATCCGGGGATGAACGAAACCGGGGACGGGGATCGACCTTGCGGTGGTGATCGAAGATCACCGGACCGCGGAAGGTCGGGAGATCCCCGCCGGGATCGAGAGCATAAAACCCTCGGCTGGACGCCGAGGGGTGCGATCGAGCTAGGGCTCGATCGCCGGGCGCGCAAGGAGAAGCCCCGGCTGGTGCCGGGGCGTGCGATCGACGCTCGGTCGATCGCTGGGGGCAGCCGCGGGCTGGTGCCGCGGCAGGCGCCCCCTCCTCCATCGGCGGTGGCGGTGAGTCGCCGGACTCACCGCGGGGGGCTGCTACGAGCAGCCCCGGGGGATGCACGATGCATCCCCATGCGATCGCCCACCGCGATCGCGAGCCCCTCGCGGGGGCTCGGCTAGGGCAGCCGCGGGTTCATCCCGCGGCGGGTGTTCTCGGCCGGGCTCCGGCTCGTGAGGTGGTTCGCGGTGGTTTCCGGCGAAGGGATTTTGATCGGGGTTATGTTTCCGCATTCCGTTAACCCCGGGATATCGATTTCCAACAACTGTACCAACACTTGTCTTTTCCAGCGCACTTTGTCCTCACTCGTGCGCACCCGGGAGACTTCTCAGGGGGTCACCCATCCTAGAATTACCCCACAACCAGCACGCTTAACTTTGGAGTTCTTATAGGAGGATGCCTAGAAAAGAAGATGCATCTGTTGGTATGAGTAGCATATTAAATTCCTTTAAGCACTTGCATTTTTCGGGGCATTACATCTTTTCCCTGCCAACACTGAAAGTATCAGGTACCATTATTCATCATTTGATAATGCGGTCATCGAATACAATAAGTGAGGATGAATGTTGGTTTATCATTGGGGGTCAGTCCCTTCGATTCGGCGTTGCCGAGTTTGCTGTAGTGACTGGATTGAAAGTTGGTACTGATGAAATGTCCATAGATGAATCAGTAGGAATAAATTCTCCCCTTGTACAAAAATATTTGAAAGGTAAAAAAAAAGTGTATAGAAAGGATGTTATGGGAGCATTTACAACTTGCAAAAATAATATTGATAAATACAAGTTAGGACTAATTTTGATCTTAGCATATGTTGTAATTGGCTTGGATGATGTCAAAGCCATTAGTTTGTGGTGATTTGATTTGGTGGATGATTTGAAAAGTTTCAACAACTATCCTTAGGGAAATTTATCATACAAGATGACAACGGAGGTGTTGCATCGTGATTTATCTGTTCCGTTTAATACGGACAAGGTTGCATATGTAGTGCATGGATTTCCCCTTTCCATCATGGTATGTATAAAAAGAATACTTCTTGGTTTTTGTTTTTAAATTATTCATCAGATTTTACATTCTTTAATTGTTGATATTTTATTTTATTGCAGGTCTGGGCGTTTGAATCAATTTCTTCGATTGCTGAGTATGCTACAAAACTTAATGGTGAAAATTCCCTAGGATGATGAACTGGCAGATGAGCAAGCAACGAATACAATCGAGTGAAATTGAGAAAGCCTTAGAATCAGAAGAAATGGTATGTGTGTGTCTTTTAATATGCTAAATATGATATTTTTGTATAATATGTGCATATAATCAGTATATATTTATGTAGGTTTTAACTTCTGAATTGGTGATTACCGACGCTGAACGAACATGTATTTTTGGAGATGTTGATATCTGCAATGCTGAGACTGAGAAGAAAGAACCGGAAGAAAAAATCGGTAACAAGATTGTTAAGATATTACATCAGTTGGAGGGGGAAATAGATGCCTTCATTGAGACTGCGTCTACCGGTGAGAAGACTGAGTTTGTTAAAATGTTAAATAGGCTGGAGAGGAAAATTGGGCACGACGGCGTATGTTCAGGTTCAGAAGGTAATGTCGAGTAAATACTTCTATTTATAGTTGGTTGATTTGACCTCTTCTCATTATTCTTTCATTGTAGATAAGAATGAGGAAGTCACTGTCTTGGACAAGGTTGAGGCTGAAATTAAGGAAGTCACCGTCTTGGACGAGGTTGTGTGTGAAATTGAGGAAGTCACTATCTTGGACAAGGTTAGGGCTGAAAAGGAGGAATCCAATGTCTTGGTGAAGGTTGTGGATGAAAGAAAGAAACGGGAGAAACGTAAGCTTGAAAATGTTGAAGGTAAGTTCATTTTTTGTAATGTATTTAATAATAAAAAACTCAATTAACAATTCATTTATGGTGATTTGAGTAAAGGAGGTTGAGAAGGCTGAACAAAGGGAACGAAAGAAAAGGGGAAAAAGACAGAAGGTTGAAAGAGTAGTAGTTGATGTTGATCCTTTGATGGAAATAGATCCTGCAAAAATCGAGTATCTAGATAAATGGTTAGTGACTGATGCACTAGTCAGGCATGAAGTAAGGGTGTTGCATGATAGAATTCTATATTCAGATGAGCTCAAGAAATTGTTGACAACAGGATGGGTCTCAAGCTCGATAAGGTTTCAATTTTAATACTTTCAATTTAAATGTGAGTTGTATATATGTATTTCCTAATTTTCATGAATTGTTGATGTTTGTATGTATAGGTCATGGAGAATGGTCTAGATCTTTTAAGTGAGCGCATGCGAGAACATCCAACGAGATTCCAAATTGGTGCATGTATTATGGACCCATGGTTTCCGAGATATGTTAAAAAAGCATATAAGAATTCGACCAACTGTAAATCACTTAAGAATATAATTCTTCCAGGAATATTATGTGTGCAGTCCTGGTTTGAGGCCAGAAATATATACTTCACTGTTTGTTCAGAGTCGAGTCATTGGTTTGCTTGCAGAGTGGACGTAACGGAGCAACGCATCTACGTATATGATAGTCTTCCAAGACACATCAGAAGGAGTGAGTTTGATGAGATCATGAAGCCCTTTCTGGTGGTGATACCATTGATATATTCTAATGTTCTAGGCGGTGCCAAGCTGACCTTGACGGTTTAGAAGATGACTGAATTGGTTGTACAAGACAATGAGTAAGATTTAAATCTTAAAATATACTGTATGCTTGTTTTTTAATAATATTTTCTGGGGAGTTGGTAGTATAAAAATCTTGCTTGATTGTAGGAACGATTGCGGTTTGTATGCATTGAAGTTTATAGAGTTCATGGTCGCGAAGCAAGATATTAGAAGATTGAAGTTAGTCGACATGAAACAATGCAGAAAGAATTTCGTCGCAAAACTTATCTCAATAACCAAGGACTGGACTAATAGCATATATTTTGTGAAATTTGTTTTTGGATGATATTATAGATTCATATATTAACCAAGGAGTGTTTTTGGATGAAATTTTGTTTTTTGGATGATATTACAGTTTCATATAATGACCAAGGAGTGTTTTTGGATGAAATTTTGTTTTTTTGGATGATATTACAGTTTCATATAATGACCAATTTTCAGCTTTTTAAATGACCAATTTTCAGCTGATGTGCGGGCTGAGCCTCGAGTTCCACGGTTAACTTACCCTATGAAACAAAGTAAATAAAACAAAGTGCATCAACATGAGATGCTCTATTCATTGGAAATAAATTAACTAATGTTATATTCCTGAAATCATGTTTCATACATTGAAAATAAAACAAAGTACATCATCATGTTTCATACATTGAAAATAAAACAAAGTACATCATCATGTTTCATACACTACCAAATAAAACAAAGAAAATTACATGGAGTACTGCTGCGTAGCAAATTACAACTTTTTAATCGTAACGAACGTCTTCAACTTCACTTTTAACCCATGCGTTCCTAGCAAACGTACATATCAAACACCCATACAACAATCCTTCATTATTAGTGGTCTTCGCTACCCTCTTGATTTCCCGATGTATGAGTTGTCCAATGTTGACCATATTATTATTCAAGAGAGCATATAACTGTAGGAAATCGATATCCCGGGCTATTAAAATTGCGGAAATAATAACCCGACCGAAATCCTCGATCGCCGGAGACCAACCACGAACCACCGCACGAGCCGGAGCTCAACCGAGCACCACCACGGTTCCGCCCGTGGTGCCCAGCCGAGCCCCCGCACGGGGCTCACAATCGCCTCGCGGCTGATTGCTGGGGATGCACGAGGCATCCCCGGGGCTGCTCGTAGCAGCCCCGCAGCGAGTCCGTGACTCGCTGCCCAGTGCACGGGATCACCCCGTGCGAGCCGCTACGGGCGAACCCGTAGCACGCACGGGGTCGCTGCGAGTCGCCCCGCAGCTGACCCGCGATCGATCCGAGGATCGATCGCACCCCTCGGCTCCAGCCGAGGGTTTCCCGTACCCACGCCGCCTCGATCCCGGCGGGGATCCCTAGACCGCCGGCGGTCCGGTGGTCTTCGACCACCACCGCCCGGTCTATCCCCGTCCCCGGTCTCGTCGTTTCCCGGATCTTCGTTCATGTATGTATCACAATTAATCCACATAAAATCATAAAGGGAGTTTATGAATTTTTACCTTCGATCTTGTTGTGCGGAAAAACAAGATGATTTGAAGACCTTTGAATCTTCCTACGTATTCCTTGCACCTTGTTCGAACGTCGTGTGGGCGACGATCCTCCGAACTCCTTATGGATCTCCTTCTCTCTACTTTCTCTCTCTAGAGTTATGATCTTCAAGTTATGAGAATAGAGAAGACCATGTAGTGCTTTTATAGGCTACGTAGGGGATCTAAAGGAGGTGGAATATTGGGCTTCCAATATTAATGATTAAATTGAGCCCAAGCCCAAATCTATTAATCCCATTAATATTAATTAATTTTATTTTCCACTATATAAAATTAATTGCACTCCCAATATTAAACTATATTATATCAAATAATATTCTCTCCGGTAGTATTATTTATTCCGTGTATTTAAGATATAAATATCCATGAATAAAATTAATTTATTGCTAATTAATTTATTCATCTCTTGTATCCGAGAATAGTACCATTCAACCTTAATTATTATGCGAAACAAATCCACTCATGAGATTTACATAATAATTCCTTATGAACTCATCTCGGGGATATTATCAACCCTTGCGGGATACACTTTCCCGTCAAGTATTCACAGCGTGTCATATATAAAATACCGTGACCCAACTTTACCGGTAATTGACCCAATATTCTCAATCGGTCAATTCCTTTGGAAAATCAAAGTTACTAATATTAAATATACACACCCGCAATAATATCGGGGATTAAGAATAAAATACTCTGAGATTTAAATCGATTATCCAAGGCAATCCTAATCGATAAATCTCAAGCGATCCGCCCAATACACCAAGTGTATAAGTATGATAAAATAATCAAGACAGATTATTTTCTCCCTCATACAACGACTATACCGATGGCTTGGTCCGTGTCCATCTAGGTCGTGAGCAACTGTTCGATTAAATACGAGTAACCGATAGTATGATCTTCTGTGTGACGTCGCACACCATACTAACTACAACGTATATAATCCAGGACTATATTTTGCATATATTTAATTATAAATAATTAAATGCAAACAATTGTTTATTTAATTAAATAGATTAAATGCTATGATCGGGAGTTTCCGTTACTTAAATCTAGACATTAAGTATACAACTCCAACAATAACAGCAAGCCGTGCTCAACAGTTAGCATGTAGGACTGCAATGGTGGTAAGAGACGATGCATAACACTCAACCTCAAATAGTTTGCCTCAAGGCGAAGATGTGTAAATGTTGATTTTGGCGACAACATATTTTTTCTTGTGTTTTTGTTTTTTGTTGATTTTCAGGTTTACAGGTTAAGAATCCGAAGTCAACTACCTTGAGCATGGAAATGGAGACTTGAGTCTCCACTTTTGGAATTACATGAAAACGGCGACCAGAGTCGCCGCTTTTGGAAGTGCAAGGAAACGGCGACAGGAGTCGCCGTTTTGGGAAAGTGCGGAAACGGCGACAGCAGTCGCCGCTTTTGGTGATGGAGTGGAAACGGCGACTGCAGTCGCCGCTTTTGTGCGTGTTGAAGAAACGGAGACTGCAGTCTCCGGTTTTTGGAATACAAGGAAAACGGCGACTGGCGTCGCCGTTTTTGGTGAAGTTTGGAACGGCGACAGGAGTCGCCGTTTGTGTGCATGTGTTGGTTCCAGCGACTGGCGTCGCTGTTTTTGTGCCTTGACAAGAAACGGCGACTGGAGTCGCCGGTTTTGCGTCCCTTACGTAAAAACCGGCGACTCATGTTTTTGACATGGTTTTGAAGACGAAGTGCTTTCAACGTGATTTCTTCACCAAGTACAAGTTCGAGAAATTGAAGAATTTTTCCAAGTTTGCAACTTCAACTTTATCAACGACCATGAAGACGATGAAATTCTGAGGCTTCAACACTTAGAGTTTTTCACAAGAAATTGAAGATGAAGAATTGAGATCGATGGAGTCAAGATTGAAATTGAAGTTTGTTTTTGAAATTGAAGATTCAAGATTCGAAGATTCAAGAATCGAAGATTCAAGATTCCAAGATTCAAGAATCCAAGTTCTACAATGATGATGTCATTTATGGAAAAGTGACATAGGCCAAGCATGCGACGAATGAGAACGTGCCACGTCATCACTCTCACATGTGCGGCTCTACTATAAATACCCATGGATGTTCATTTCATCATTTGACGATTTTGAGAGAACGAAATCTGATTTTTAGAATCGTAGTCGAGCTTCGAGTTTGTGTAGTAGCTTTTGCGCCGTGTGCCAAGATTAGAGCTAGGAGATTTAGCTTTAGGTACTCGTGTGCTAGATTGCAAGATAGTGGGAGTTGTTGCGACACTCGGGAAACTTCTTGTAATCGTTTTGCCTACCATACTCTACAAGTGTAATAGTTTAAGTTTTGTGTTCAATGAAATGAAAACTATTACATAACTTTGTCTCCACTTTTTATTCTACAAATTGTGTGAGTGTTTACTTTGACGCAAGCTGCTGTCTGTGTGTTCAAGACCAATTTCACAAAAAAATTGGTATCCTACGCTGAAGGCGTAATTTCAAGTGGTATCAGAGCGGGACGTCATACGTATAAGACGTGATCCGTTACTTGACTTCATAATTCCGCTACAATGGAGTCGTCTATGTTTGTCCAGAAACCGATGATGCTTACTCATCAGAACTACTCAAACTGGAAGGCCAAAGTTTCTGCTAGGATTAAAGGGTTTGACTCTAGATCTTGGATGGCAGTGTTGGAAGGATGGGAACGCCCATACACTGAAGATGCCGATGGTGTAAGGATTCCGAAACCGGAACGTAGTTGGACAAGAGAGGAACATGACTTATCCACGGCAAACAGCAAAGCGTTACTTCTTATCTGTGAATGGCTGGACCTCAGTATGTATCAGCTGGTCAAAAATTGCACATCTGCCAGAGATGCATGGGAGACTCTGCAAAGAACGTGTGAGGGAAGTCATGCAGTTAAGCGATCGAAAATCCGAACTATCACTGCCCAATTCCATCAACTCCGGATGAGAGAAGATGAAGATATAAATGACTACTTGGACAAGATTATGAGATATGTGAATGAGGCACATGAACTTGGAGAAATCTTTCCTGCTCCCATGGTCTATGAGAAGGTGCTATCCAGTGTGAGTACTAGATTCGAAAGCAAAGTGTTAACTATCGAAGCGCGCAACGATGAGAATCAAAACTGGGATTATGCTGACTTGATGGCTGATTTGAGAAATTATGACTTGACTCTCAAAGTTCGAAACAACCCAGATATGTCACTTGTCTACGAACCGATGACTGCTCTAAAAATTTCTGAGAAGGGTAAAAGTTCAAGAAGTCCAAAACCTCAGAAAACTCCGTCGAGAAATGAGAGATCTGAAAGTAGTTTCTCAGCTGATGTAAATGAATCTGATGACGATGAAGCAGAAGACATTGAACGTTTGATGAACTCAAATAATCCGGACAAACTTGCTGCACTGACTGAAATCGTCACATATCTTGTGAAGCAAGAGTTTAAAAGAAAGAATCGAGCCCGAAATTTTCGGAAATTTCAGAAGAATTCTAACTCATTTCAGAAAAACTCAGACAACCGAAATCAAACTTCTCTCTCTGACAAAAAATTGAAGGGGACGAAACTATCTCCATATTCTTCAACTAGCAAGGATGTTTCTAAAATGCAGTGTTTTGAATGTAAGGGATTTGGACATGTCAAAAATGAGTGTCCCAACTTGCATCGCAAAAAGAAACTACCCGTGAGCTATGTTGTGTTCGATGATGAAAATGTAATCTCAGAAAGCGAGGAGCCTGAGAATGAAAATTCTGATGACGAGGAGGACAACGCTCTAGTTGTCACTTTTGGTGAAAACTTCGACATCGAAAATGTGGAAGTTGAAAACTTTGTATTTGATGGTTTTCTGAAAGATACTGCAACTGCAGACAACATCTTTCGTGTAGCGTCTGCAAACCGAAACTTCTGTGATGATGATATTTTTTCGGATGTTGAATCCGTATCTGAGATTGATGAGATTGTAAAGACATCGGAAATATCTCAAACTGAAGATGTATGTGTTGAGCTACTCACTCTAAGAGAGAGTCTTTCTGAACTCAAAACTTTGTATGACACTGCTGTCTCTGAGAATAGCACTATGGAAGTGTCTTTGAAAGTTCTTACAGAATCTTGTAACGAACTCTCGACTGCTAACCGGAAAATGTATGATAACGTTGTTGAGTTGAAAAATGCGGTTGAGAAGACAGCTGACGAGAAAAAGAGGTTGAACAATACTCTGAAAATTCTGAAAATCAAATTTGATGATCTGTTCGAAGAAAAGCATAAGTATTACAAAGAAGTTGTCGAACTGAGAGAAGTATGTGAGAGGGTGTGTTCTGAAAACACAAAACTAAAGATGTTGCTGAAAAAGGAGTCAACTGAAGTTAAGAAACTGCAGACTCTGTTTAAGAACTCGGATGCTGAAAATGATGAACTGAAGTCATCACTGGTGAAAGCTCAAACTGACCTTGCCATGACTGACAAGGAACGATATGTCTTGAAGGAAAAACTCCATATGACTGATGAGCTATTGAGGAAAATGAACACGAACTCTTCTGTGTTTGACAATGCTGCTTCATATATGAATCCTAATCGTTATGGTCTTGGATTTCAGAAAGTTTTTGAGTCTATATACTCGACACCAGAAAAGAAGAAAGATGTGACTTTTGTTAAGGCATTGAATGATCAGCCTGAGGATAAAAGTAAGGATGATGCCGAATCATCTAAACGGAAGGATATTGCTGAAGGGAAAAAGATTGTTAAGTCTCCTGAATCTAAACCTCAAAAGTCGGTCTCGACTTTGAACTCTGAATCTGAGACATATCAATTTCCCAAAAATATTGTGAAACATCCTCGAGGAATCCTGCCTTATGAGAAGACGCTGATGAAGAAGTTGGAAAATTCTCAGAACTTGAAACTGAACCGAAAAACTCATCACTCTAAGACTGTTTTGATCAAAACACCTATGAAAGTCGAAACTCGTCAAAAACGAGAATATGTCTGTCACTACTGCAATGTGCATGGACACATAAGACCATTTTGCTACAAACTAAAAGCTGACATGAACCATGAGTTGGTGACGAAGTATGACAAATCACGAAATTCTCAAAAGTTGAGTGTTGAGAAAAATATGAACTCTGTGGTTCAAACAAAGTTGCGAACTTTTGATGTGAAAAAGGTTGAGGTTGCTAAGGACTCAAAGAAAATCATTTCTCCAAACTTGAAAGCTAAGCAGAATGTGACTAAGAGAAATGTACAAACATCAAATGACAAGAAGAAATGGGTGCCTAAGTCTCAAAAGAGTAAAGTTGAACTTAACTCTAACTCCATAAAAGTCAGTTGGCAACCGAGAGAACTCATTTTCTGCAATGTTGCACTAAATGCTTCTGAAACTGGAACCAAAGGAATTTGGTATTTTGATAGTGGATGTTCCCGCCATATGACTGGCACGAAAAAGTTTCTCAAAAATTACGAGCCTATGACTGGTGCTCCCGTGGTGTTTGGAGGGGGAGCGAAAGGCGTCGTAAAGGGAAAGGGGACTCTACAAATCAAAGGTTTACCTTGTTGGAATTCGATATCCCGGGTTATTAAAATTTGCGGAAACCAATAACCCGATCAAACCCTTCGCCGGAGATCACATGAACACCACCGCACGCGCCGGAGCACGACCGAGGACACGACGCACCCGAAGGCACGCCGCTGCCCCAGCCGAGCCCCCGCGAGCGGGGCTCCATGCGATTACCGATCGCATCATCGCGATCGATGGGGTGGGGCTGCCCAGCAGCCCCCGCGGCGAGTCCGGCGACTCGCCGCCGCCTGGAGGTCAGCCACCTTCACGGTGGGGAGGGACGGCACCAGCCCGTGCCCTCCGCGATCGATCCAAGTGATCGATCGCGTGCCCTCGGCTCCAGCCGAGGGTCGATCCTCACGCCCCCTTCGAAACCCTAGACGGGCGATCCCGCGGTCCGGTGGTTTCACCACCACCGCGTGATCGTTCGTCTAATCCGGGGTTCGATCTTTGGATCTTGTTTTCCGATAATTGATTTCAATATACATGAATTAAATAGCGGAAATATTTAATTCACCTTTCGATTCGTTGTGCGGAGAAACGAGATCTTATGATGACCTTGAGATCTTCCCACGTATTCCTTGCACTAGCCCGGACGTCGTGTGGGCGACGATCTACCGAACTCCATGGATCCTCCTCTCTACTTTCTCTCTCTAGAATTGTGATCTTCAAGTTATATGAGAATAGAGAAGAACATGTAGTGCTTTTATAGGCTACGTAGGGGATCTTAAGGAGGTGGAATATTGGGCTTCCAATATTGAAGATTAAATTGAGCCCAATGCTCAAGTCCATTAATCCTTATCAATATTAATTAATTCTATTTTCCACTATATAAAATTAATTGCACTCCCAATATTATACCATATTATATCAAATAATATTTCTCCGGTAGTATTATTTATTCCGTGTATTTAAGATATAAATATCCATGAATAAAATTAATTTATTGCTAATTAATTTATTCATCTGTTATATCCGAGACTAGTACCATTCAACCTTAATTATTATGCGGAATAAATCCACCTGCAGGGTTTACATAATAATTCCTTATGAACTCATCTCGGGGATATTATCAACCCTTACGGGATACACTTTCCCGTCAAGTATTCACGGCATGCCATATATAAAATATAGTGACCCAACTTAACCGGTAATTAACCCAATAATTAAATCGGTTAATTCCTTTGGTAAATCAAAGTCACTTATATTAAATATACACACCCGCAATAATTTCGGGGATTAAGAATAAAATACACTGAGACTCGAATCGATTATCGTCGGCAATCCTAATCGATGAATCTCAACGATCCGCTCAATACACCAAGTGTACAAGTGTGATAAAATAATCAAGACAGATTATTTTCTCTCTCACACAACGACTATACCGATGGATTGGTCCGTGTCCATCTAGGTCGTGAGCAACTGTTTGATTAAATACGAGTAACCGATAGTATGATCTTCTGTGTGGGCCCGACACACCATACTAACTACAACGTATAGAATCCAGGACTATAATTTGCATATATTTAATTATAAATAATTAAACGCAAATAATTGTTTATTTAATTAAATGGATTAGTGGCAATGGATCGTGAGTTTACGTTACTTAAATCTAGACATTAAGTACACAACTCCAACAATCTCCCACTTGTACTAAGGTCTAGTCATTTCCTCCAAACTCCCGACTCCCATACTCATCACGTGCTTAAGTTGTACTTCCAAGAAGTACTATGTGAATGAGCACTCTAGGTTGCCGCTCTGAAGTTATCTTGGTGACTACAGCGTCGTCTCCCTCGACGATGACTCGTATCAGGTGGTACTTGCACTATGTGTTATCTTACACTTATGGACTTGTGATTTCTTACTATTTGCCATCGCACCGCTATACACATAGCCTTTTGGAAAATTAAGAATCACCTCTAAGTCCCAGAGATTATCCCGGAGTTATACCAAAACTTCCGCTGCCTCTGAGGCCGCTATTTGGTTACCCATGGCAGAGTCCGAAAAGCATCGTGCTTATCACTCTTCCATGTTAAAACTCCTTCTCCTTCAATAGTGAAACACATAGCCTGATATCGACTTACACCGGTCCTCATTTGATTAGAAATCTAAGAGAATGTAATCCAAAGGAAATGCTCGTCTGCTTCGTAGTCTAGAACAGTACTTCGAAAGTACTTTTACAGCAGTCGAACATTCCTTTCCAGGATTACCTTGATATCCTCCCACTACGCTAACCGCATAGCCGATATCAGGTTCTTGTTTTCAACAATGCATTTATTAAGCTTTCCACACTAAAAGTGTAGGAAACTGCTTTCATTGCTTCTATCTCCTTTTGTGTTCCAAAACACATATCCTTAGATAGATGCATTCCGTCTCCGAAAGGTAACGAACCTTTCTCGGAATCTTGCATGTTAAAACGAACCATAATCATATATGTAAGATGTCCAGGAGAAGTACAATGTTCATTCCTAGAGATCCAAGATCTCAAGAACATGTCCAACTTCTTCCTATATCTTTCATAATGATTTATCTAGACAACCACCATTTTATGTCTGACAACATCTTTACATTGTTACAATTGATAAAATGTTATCTACATAAAACCTCCGAGAAACACCACCTTGTTATCCATCACGTTTCCAATACACACGATTCGTCTATGCTTTTGATGAATCCATAAAATGGACTATCTCATCAATTTGCAAGTACCACGAACTCAATGCTTTGTTTCAATCCATAAATGGATCAACTAAGCTTGTACTCTAAATGATCTCGCCTCTTAGCAATAATCCTTATTGCTCTCCAAGAAGGCACATTTAGATCTAGTACGGCCTTTATGTAGATCCAGGGATCGATTTCATGTATACTAGGTCCAGAGTCCGAAGACTCTCCTAGTCTTATGAATATCTTCGGTTGTCCCACAACCTCCCACTACTATGGCGTTCCGGTGTATAAACAGTGATAACAGTAGGTGCAGTTAGTGGTGTGCCGCTACTCGGTTCGGCTGGTTCTAAGTCTTAATCTTTCTCTCTCATTTCAAAGTATCATGTCACTTTGGGCTTGTGGTTCATCATATAGTCTTTCTCTAAGAACCGGGCGTTAGAACTTATAACGTCCTTCTGGTTCATAGTACTATTGAACACACATCTTTTGTTCTTCTAGGATATTCTACAACCGCATTTGAATGCGCCGTTGTTTCCAGACATATCCATAGAACATAGGTAGTTCCGTATAACTTATAATTTTACTATTTCTATAAGAGTTCCATTTCTTATTATCGACACACCATTTCTACACAACAGTGCATGGTGTAGTCATTTGAGATCAAATCCCAATCTCTGATTAGTATGCCATGCATTCCTCAGACAGGTATTTGCCTCCGCGATCAAATCGCAGGCTACAAATGGATATACCTTGATGGCTCTCCACAATTGCTTAGTGTCCATTGACTTGTCAAAACACTTGCTTTTGTGGCACATCAGGTATTCTAATCCATTTTTCGCGTAATCATAAAATGAAGTACTCGTACCTTATTGTCTGAGTAGGAATAGGTGTTGGAGTTGTGTACTTAATGTCTAGATTTAAGTAACGGTAAACTCCCGGTCATAGCATTTAATCTATTAAATTAATAAACAATCGTTTGCTTTTAATTATTATTAATTAAATATATGCAAATCATAGTCCTAGATTTTATACGTTGTAGTTAGTATGGTGTGTCGGGCCCACACAGAAGATCATACTATCGGTTACTCGTATTTAATCAAACAGTGGCTCACGACCTAGATGGACCCGGACCAATCCATCGGTATAGTCGTTGTGTGAGAGAGAAAATAATTTGTCTTAATTATTTTATCACACTTGTACACTTGGTGTATTGAGCGGATCGTTGAGATTCATCGATTAGGATTGCCGGCGATAATCGATTCGAGTCTCAGTGTATTTTATTCTTAATCCCCGATATTATTGCGGGTGTGTATATTTAATATAAGTGACTTTGATTTACCAAAGGAATTAACCGATTTAATTATTGGGTTGATTACCGGTTAAGTTGGGTCACTATATTTCATATATGGCATGCCGTGAATAATTGACCGGACAGTGTATCCCGGAAGGGTTGATAATATCCCCGAGATGAGTTCATAAGGAATTATTGTGTAAACCTCATGAGTGGATTCGTTCCGCACAATAATTAAGGTTGAATGGTACTAGTCTCGGATTAAAGAGATGAATAAATTAATTAGCAATAAATTAATTTTATTCATGGATATTTAAATCTTAAATACACGGAATAAATAATACTACCGGAGAAATATTATTTGATATAATATGGTTTAATATTGGGAGTGCAATTAATTTATATAGTGGAAAATAAATTAATTAATATTGATAAGGATTAATGGACTTGGGCAGTGGGCTCAATTTAATCTTCAATATTGGAAGCCCAATATTCCACCTCCTTTAGATCCCCTACGTAGCCTATAAAAGCACTACATGGCCTTCATAAATCATAAGACAAGATTATCATACTTGATATTCTAGAGAGTTGAAGGAGATCCATAGGAGTTCGATAGATCGTCGCCCACCCGACGTTCGAACGGAGTGCAAGGAATACGTAGGAAGATTCAAAGGTCTTCGATTGATTTCGTTTCTCCGCACAACGAATCAAAGGTATGATCATAAAACTCCTTGTGTGTTTTTTATGTTCAAATTCAATTGTGATGCATACATGAACATACGATCCGGGTAAACGACGAACTCCGGGGACGAGGATTCGAGATCCTCGGCGGAGCTCGAGAGGAACCCTCGGCTGGGCGCCGAGGGAGCGATCGAACCTAGGGTTCGATCGCGTGCACACGCGAGGAACCCCGGCTGGGAGCTGGGGTGGGCGATCGACCGCGGTGGTCGATCGCCGGGCAGCCGCGGCTGGAGCCGCGGCGGGTTCGCCGCTGGGCGAACCGCCCTCCTCGGGCGGTGGCGGTGAGTCGCCGGACTCACCGCCCGGGGCTGCCGGAGCAGCCCCAGCGATCGCCTCGTGCGCGATCGCGAGCCCCACGGTGGGGCTCGGCTAGGGTTTAGCCGCGGGTTCATCCCGCGGCGATGCTCTTGTCGAGCTCGGTTCTTCGTGGCGTTCGTGATCGGTTTCCGGCGACGGGATTTCGGTCGGGGTTATCGGTTCCGCAATTTTGATACCCCGGGATATCGAATTCCAGCAATTGGTATCAGAGCGTTTGGTTTCGTGTTCATGTATGTATTCAATTGTGTTCTACCTTGCAGGGATTCCGACTATCATGGTTTAATTAATTGTTAATTATTCGTTTAATTAATTGCTATTTAATTTACCATGATTGTTCGTTTATTAAACTCTCGGACATGTCGAGATTCGTTTTGTGTGGATGAATGCTTGTAATAGTAAAAATTCGGGGGTTGACCGAATTTAGATTTATTATTATTGTTCTATGTTTTCCGGAAAGTGTATAGGGTCGATTTCATGTATAGAATCGATACCGGAATTGTAAATTTATTTCTTGTAATTTATTTACGTTGGATCGATGCCGAGACGACCGCCGGAGAACTCGTGTGACGAAGAAGACAAAGAGGACGAAGAACCGGGGGGTCGATCAACCCCATGATCGACCCCATGACCGAAGCCATGGGGAGGGGTTGATCGCCCCTCGGCTGGGGCTGCCGCCGGAATGGTGGTGGCCGGCCGGCTGGGGAGGCGGCGGCGGTGCCCTCTCCGGTGGTGGCGGCGGTCGGTGGTGATGGGGGTGGTGCGGGGATCCCCAACCCGTGCTACTCCTAATCCTACCTAGATTCTACTTACCTAATTGATTCGGTTTTCCTAATTGAGTTTTCCTATTTTTGGGAATTCTCATGGATTAGGAAAAGAATTAATTGGAATTAATTTTATTCCTTATTCTATTATGGGAGTCTTTTAGAGTATTCCGAGTTCTACTTGGAATAGGATCCTAGAGATTTAATAGAATTGGAAAGGAATAAAAGTTAATTTAGGATTGATTTATTTCCTAATTGATTATTCCTATTTTATGGGAATTTTCATGGACATGGAAATTAATTAATCTTGGAAAGTAGAAGAGTCCAAATTTATTTTATTTCCTTATTCTATTATAGAAGTCTTCTAGAATATTCCAAGTTTACTTGGATAGATTATTCTAAGAGATTTAATAGAATTAGATAGGAAAATAAATAAATAAAAAATATTAATAATATTTAATTTTATTTTTGATTTATTCGATTGACTTAATTTTCGAATTGAGTATCTTTTGGATTTATTAAAAATAAATAGATTTAAATATTGGGATTAATATTCTCGTCACATGGAGCATTCAAGAACGAAGACTGAAGACTAGAAGACGCATACGGAGATGGAATAAAGCCATGATAGTCGGAAAATAATTTTCTAGCTTATTTTGACTATGTGCTATGTGCTTTATTGCTTGTATGCATGCTTATGTGTTTAATTATGCATTAGATAGCGTATCCCTTTGTTATAAAAAGCTAAGTGGGAGAGGGGATGGAAACATTCCCATGGTCTCCATTACTGTTCTCTTGGTGACTCTTATGGACTTTTGAAGTTCATATAGATGTGTCATTGGAGGAGAATTCTTGTAATTCCTTTTACAAGAAACATTGATTACGTTTATCAAACAATGCCTAATTTGTCTTTCTGAAACTGACTTCAAGTCGACTCATTCTCACCCCGGGGAGTGGAATGGAGCCAAAGCCACTTGGTCATGTGGATGACACAAATTAGAGACATTCGTACCATTCTTTTGAAGATGGATCGATTGTCTGCTCGGCTCCCTCATCTAATGAGAGATAGGGTTGTTCGCATGGTGAATCACTGGTTAGAAACTTCGAGTTTCACTTATGATTCTCCGAGTCTTGATTTACAAAATCGAATGCTTCAAGTAATTGGATGTCAATTGTAAAAATCTTTTGGTGTAGTAAACGTCCACACTATCGTGGCTTGCTGCATTGAATGGGATTTTGGAACGATTGATGTAGACAGTTATAGAAGGGAGTGAAGGAAACGTAGGTTAACGTAAACGTCCACACTATCGTGGCTTGCGGTAACATGCGAATCTTAAACAAACTTCTTAGTACTGAGTAATGGTTTACACTTAGGTACGCTCTATAGTATTCTTCCCATCGAAGTAACGCTATAGTGATGTACGACCAAAGCAAATCTAATTGCTAAATCATTTGGATGGGTAAACGTCCACACTATCGTGGCTTGCCTTATCTGATGGGATTTTAGATGTAATTAGTGATTTAATGATATTATTTGAGGGAGATAATATCGGATATTAAATTGATTGTTTGTTTAAATGTGCTTATAGGTTTAGAGAATAGCTATGAACCCACTTTCTATGATACTCAAGGAGCATAAGCTCACTGGCCCCAACTATATTGATTGGAAGAGAAATTTAGACATTGTCCTGACTTCGGAGGAGTACAAGTTTGTACTCCATGAAGTGTGCCCTGCTGAGCCCACGGCTGCCTCAACTGATGAGGAAAAACTGACATATCGGAAGTGGAAAAAGGCTGATGAAATGGCTAGGTGTTATATTTTGGCTTCCATGTCAAATGTACTCCAAACCCAACATGAGTCGATGGACACTGCCTATGCTATGATGTTTAACCTCAAGGAGATGTTTGGGGAGCAAGATCGTGCGGCAAGGCAAGAAGCCATGAGAGTCCTCATGACAACTACTCAGTCTGAAGGAACGCCCGTAGGGGAGCACGTTCTTAAGATGATGGGTCTGTTGAATGAGCTTGAGATCCTAGGAGCTCAAATTGATGCTGAGACGCAAGTCGACATCATACTCCAGTCTCTGACCCCTAGTTTTGAGAAGTTTCGCATGAGTTATAATATGGGTAAACTATCTTATTCTCTTGCGCAACTCCTGACTGAACTGAAGGCGGCAGAGGGGATCTACAAGAAGGGCAAGTCTCTAGCGCTTGTAGCTACCAAGTCCAAAGGCTTTAAGCCTGGTGAAGGTAGGGGCAAGAGGAGGAAGCAAGCCTGGAAACCCAGTGGTGTCAAGAGGACTATACCACGAGTGGGGGCTGCAAAGCCAAAGGGCAAGTGCTTCCGATGCAACAAGTCTGGACACTGGAAGTCTGAATGTCCTCTCAGAGGTACGAATTTTTCTTTAGTCGTAAAAACATAGTCAGCGGTATTATCTACCAGAAATTCTGGTGTGTAGATATGGAACCACTGACGGTATGTGCATTTTGAATGCAGGGGTTCCAGAAAACCCGGCGACTTAGAGAAGAAGAGTTCGAGTCTACACGGGCAAAAGCTGTGGAGGAGGCAGCTGTTGCGGTGGAAGACATTTATCTACTTTAGTAGTTAAATAGGATTTCATTTTAAGATTATTGCATTATGTACCCTTTAATTTAGAAAGAACATTTTGTTCTGGATTTCTATTATTATGAATGGATATTTTATTTCTTTAATCATTGGATGATTTTGATAAGAAATAATGGCGTTATCTATTCTGGTACATTAGATAGCAATATATGAATGATAGATCCTAAGTCCACCACGATGCAACGAACCATTCTATAACTTGTTTTACATGTTAGATATTTCTTTATTAATCATTATACTTGTGAAATCTTATACTTAGTAGTATTTTCAAATAAGATTCAAATGGTCGAAATTGATTTGATCAATTAAAGTTGAAGGAATGGACCTTCCGACCTAAGGATTGAATTTGGAGGATAATACGTCTAAGCAAACCTTTCTGGATAAAGGATAGAATTCAGACAAGCATTAGAAATGATTAGATATGCAGACAAATGTGTGAATTAGAAAGGTACGAGTAATTCTCTCAAAGAATACTCGGTAATGGATTAGAATACTTAATGTGCCATAAAAGCAAAGTGTTTTGACTAGTCAATGGACACAAAGCTATTATGGGGAACCATCAAAGTATATCCATTAGGAGCCTGCGACTCGGTCGCGGAGGCCATCACTTATCTAAGTAACACATGGCATAATAAAAAATTGGGATTCAATTCCAAAGGGCCGCGCCATACACTTACGTGTAGAGATGGTGCGTTGTAAATAAGAAATGGAAATCTAATAGTAAAAGAACAAGTTGTTCGGAACCACCTATGTTCTATGGATATTCCTGGATACAACGGCATACTCATTATGGTTGTAGGGTATCCCAGATGAACAAAATGTTGTGTGTTCTATAGTACTATGAACCAGAGGGACGTCTCGTCCGGCTCATAGAGGAAGACTATTAGATGAACCACAAAGCCTGAACTGATATAATACCTTGAAATGAGAAAAAGGACAAAAGACTGGGAACCAGCCAAACCGAGTAGAAGTACACCACATACTGCACCTATTGTTATTACTGTTATACATGCTGGAGTAGTATACTTAATGTCTAGATTTGAGTATTCTGAACTCCTTGTACACTTTCATTTACCTATTAATAACGAACATTCATTTGCTTTTAATTATTGTTAAGTAAATATATGCAAATTATAGTCCTGGATTTTATACGTTGTAGTTAGTATGGTGTTGCATGGGCACACAGAAGATCATACTATCGGTTACTCGTATTTAATCGAACAGATGCTCACGACCTAGATGGACACGGACCAATCCATCGGTATAGTCGTTGTGTGAGAGAGAAAATAATTTATCTTAATTATTTTATCACACTTGTACACTTGGTGTATTGAGCGGATCGATTGAGACTCATCAATTAGGTTTGCTCGGCGATAATTGATTTGAGACTCAGTGTATTTTATTCTTAATCCCCGATACAATTGCGGGTGTGTATATTTAGTATAAGTGACTTTGATTTTCCAAAGGAATTGACCGGTTTAATTATTGGGTCAATTACCGGTTAAGTTGGGTCACTATATTTTATATATGGCATGCCGTGAATTCTTGACGGGACAGTGTATCCCGGAAGAGTTGATAATATCCCCGAGATGAGCTCATAAGGATTTATTATGTAAACCTCGCGAGTGGATTTAATTCCGCATAATAAATAAGGTTGAGTGGTACTAGTCTCGGATAAAAGAGATGAATAAATTTATTAAGCAATAAATAAATTTTATTCATGGATATTTATATCTTAAATACACGGAATAAATAATACTACCGGAGAAATATTATTTGGATATAATATGGTTTAATATTGGGAGTGCAATTAATTTATATAGTGGAAAATAAATTAATTAATATTGATAAGGATTAATGGACTTGGGCAGTGGGCTCAATTTAATCTTCAATATTGGAAGCCCAATATTCCACCTCCTTTAGATCCCCTACGTAGCCTATAAAAGCACTACATGGCCTTCATAAAACACAAGACAAGATAATCATACTTGATTAGTCTAGAGAGTTGAAGGAGATCCATAGGAGTTCGATAGATCGTCGCCCACCCGACGTTCGAACGGAGTGCAAGGAATACGTGGGAAGATTCAAAGGTCATCTTGATTTCGTTTCTCCGAACAACGAATCGAAAGGTAAAAATCTAAACGCCCTTGATTTATTCGGTTTTTGGTTTATCGAGAATACCGTAGAACGCAAGATCCGAAGGATCGAACCCGGATTAGACGAACGACCACGCGGTGGTGGCGAAGCCACCGGACCGCGTGGCATCGCACGCCTAGGGTTCGGCGGCGAAGAGGAGCCCTCGGCTTCGGCCGAGGGGGCGATCGCTGGACGCGATCGCCGGCGGTGGCGGGCTGGTGCCGCCACCTCCCCACCGCGACGGTGGGGGCTCCTCCACGGCGGGCAGCAGGTCGCCGGACCTGCTGCCGGGGGCTGCCGGATGCAGCCCCATCGAACGCGATTTTCGATCGCGTGAGCGGCGGCTCGCGGGGGTTCGGCCGGGGGCGGGCTGTGCGTCTTCGGGCGCATGGTCTCCGAAGGTCGGACTCCGGCGGATGAGTCGATGTTCATGTGATCTCCGGCGAAGGTTTTCGGTCGGGTTATTGTTTCCGCAAATTTTAATAGCCCGGGATATCGAATTCCAACAATTGGTATCAGAGCGTGGTTTACGTTCGCGGTATTTTTCGATAAAAATTGTTCTACCTTGCAGGGTTCCAACTATTATGGCTTGATGATTATTCGTTTAATTATTTTGTCATGTGATTGTTGGTTTAATTAAACTCTCGGACATGTCGAGATTCGTTTTTGGTGGTGAATGCTTGTAATAGTAAAAAATTCACCGAATTTAGGATTTATTATTACGTTCTACGTTTTTCCGGAAATTGTATAGGGTTGATTTCATGTATAGAATCGATACCGGAATTGTAATTTAGATTTTGTAAATTTATTTTGCGTTGGATCGATGCCGAAACGACCGCCGGAGAAGACGCGTGACGAAGGAGATGATCGTGAGGGTAACGGGACAAGGATCGACCATCCCCATGGTCGATCCCATGAGGATCGATCGATCCATGCATGGAGGCGCCGCCGGCAATGGTGGCCGGCCACCTCCTAGGCGTGGGTCGAGGGTGGTCCGGGGATCCCCACCCCGGGTTATTACGGTCCGGAGATTTACTTTCCTAATTGGTTCGGATTTTTCCTATTTGAGTATTCCTATTTTTGGGAACTCTCATGGATTAGGAAAAGAATCAATTTGGAATTGATTAGGATTCCTAAATTGATTATTTCTATTTTATGGAAATATTCATGGATTAGGAATCTAATTAATTTGGAAAGTAGAAGAGTCCTAAGTTATTTTATTTCCTTATTTCATTATGGAAATCATCTAGAATATTCCAAGTGGGTCTTGGATAGATTATTCTAGAGATTTAGTGAAGTAGAAAGGGAAGATAAAATAAATAAAAATATTAATAATATTTAATTTTATTTTTGATTTATTCGATTGACTTAATTATTTTTAATTAAGTATCTTTTGGATTTATTAAAAATAAATGGATTTAAATATTGGAAATTAATATTCTCGTCACATGGAGCATTCAAGAACGAAGACTAAAGACTAGAAGATGCGTACGGAGATGGAGTAAAGCCATAATAGTCGGAAAATAATATTCTAGTAATTATTTTGACTATGTGATAATACTATGTGCTTTATTACATGTATGCATGCTATGTGTGTTTACTTTTATGCACTAGATAGCGTATCCCTTTATTGTAAAAAGCTAAGTGGGAGAGGGTATGGAAACATACCCATGGTCTCCATTGCTGCTCTCTTGGTGACTTTTATAAACTTTTGAAGTTTATATAGATAAGTTATTGGAGGAGAGTTCTTGTAATTCCTCTTACGAGAAACATTGATTAAGTTTATCAAACAATGCCTAATTTGTCTTTCCAAAGCTGATTTCAAGTCGACTCATTCTCACCCCGGGGAGTGGAATGGAGCCAAAGCCACTTGGTCATGTCGAGGACACAAATTAGAGACAGTCGTACCATTCTTTGATAGATGGATCGATTGTCTGCTCGGCTCCCTCATTTATGAGAGATAGGGTTGTTCGCATGGTGAATCACTGGTTAGAAACTTCGAGTTTCACTTATGATTCTCCGCGTCTTGATTTGCAAAATCAAATGGGTCAAGTAATTGGATTTCAATTGTATAAGTCTTTTGGTATGGTAAACGTCCACACTATCGTGGCTTGCTATATCGAATGGGACTTTAGATCGATTGATGTAGACAGTTATAGAAGGGAGTGAAGGATCCGTATGTCAACGTAAACGTTCACACTATCGTGGCTTGCGGTGATATGCGAGTCTCAAACAAACTTCTTAGTACTGAGTAATGGTTAACACTTAGGTACGCTTCATAATATTCCTCCCATCGAGGTAACGCTATTGATGATGTACGACCGAAGGAAATCTAATTGCTAAATCATTTGGGTGGGTAAACGTCCACACTATCGTGGCTTGCCTTACCTGATGGGATTTTAGATGTGATTAGTGATTTAATGATATTATTTAAGGGAGATAATATCGGATATTAAATTGTTTGTTTGTTTTATGTGCTTATAGGTTAGGAATGACTGTGACCCCACTTTATGATATACTTAAAGATGAAAACTCACTGGTTCCATATAGTACTGATTGGAAAAGAAATCTGGACACTGTCCAGACTGTTGAACCTTCTGAATCCACTGATGACCCAACTCATGAGGACATTTGGAATGACCTCAGAATGATGTTGAGACATAGCGTGGAAGCCGGACAAGAAGTGATTGACATACTCTATAAATTCAGTCCTCTTGAGGAGTCGCTTAAAAACGATTTCAAAAGAGCTGAACTTATAAGTATGGTCAGAAAATCACAAGCTCTTGTGGCTAAAATGGAAGTGCAAGCAAAGAATCCCAGTGGTTCCAAACCAAGGAATGGGAAGAGCAAGCCGCGAGGCAAGTGCTATCGATGCAAGCAGTCTGGGCACTGGAAGTCTGATTGTCCTCTCATCAAAGGTACGAAATTTTCCTTAGTCACCGAAACATTATCAGTGGTGTTATCTACCAGCACCTGGTGTGTAGATACGGGGGCCACTGATCATGTCTGCAATTCAATGCAGGGGTTCCAGGAAACCCGAAGACTTAGAGAGGGAGAGATCGTGGTCTACATGGGCAATGCCGCGAGGGTGGCGGCTGTTGCAGTGGGAGACGTTCACTTACGCTTCAGTAGTGATAGGATTTTAGTTTTACATAATTGTCTTTATGTACCCAACTTTAGAAAGAATTTAATTTCGGTTTCTAAACTTATTATGAATGGATATTCTGTCTCTTTTGACCACTCTGTGATCATAAGAAGAAACAGTGAGATTATCTGTTCTGGTACATTGGTGGACGATTTGTATGTACTAAATCCTGAGTCTAACACGATGCAACTAACCGAGAGTAATAACACATCTACGAACACCAATAAGAGAAAGGAACCTTCTAAAATGAATCAATTATACTTGTGGCATCTAAGGCTAGGTCATATAAACTCAAATAGGCTTCAAAGGTTGAAAGCTGATGGTCTAATCAGCGATGTTGAAGGAGAGGACCTTCCGACCTGCGAATCCTGTTTAGAGGGTAAAATGACCAAGCGTTCTTTTTCTGGTAAAGGACGGTGGGCTGAACAAGTATTGGATTTGATTCACTCTGATGTATGCAGACCTATGTCTACTCAGGCAAGAGGAGGGTACGAGTATTTCATCACTTTCACTGATGATTACTCAAGGTATGGATTTATATATTTGATGCGCCGCAAGAGCGAATCCTTTGACAAGTTCAAGGAGATCAAGGCTTTTGTGGAGAACCTTCAAAATAAATCTATTAAATGCCTGCGATCTGATCGCGGAGGCGAGTACCTGTCTGCAGAATTCAAGGCATACTTGGCAGAGAATGGGATTGATTCCCAAATGACATCACCATATACTCCTCAGCAGAATGGTGTGTCAGAAAGAAGGAATAGGACTCTTATGGAAATGGTGCGATCAATGATGAGTTACTCGGACTTACCTATTATGTTCTGGGGACTTGCCTTGGAAACAGCGGCGTATATCTTGAATAGGGTTCCGACAAAAACGGTGTTGGAGTAGTATACTTAATGTCTAGATTTGAGTATTCTGAACTCCTTGTACACTTTCATTTACCTATTAAATACGAACATTCATTTGCTTTTAATTATTGTTAATTAAATTTATGCAAATTATAGTCCTGGATTTTATACGTTGTAGTTAGTATGGTGTGTCGGGCCCACACAGAAGATCATACTATCGGTTACTCGTATTTAATCGAACAGATGCTCACGACCTAGATGGACACGGACCAATCCATCGGTATAGTCGTTGTGTGAGAGAGAAAATAATTTGCCTTAATTATTTTATCACACTTGTACACTTGGTGTATTGAGCGGATCGATTGAGACTCATCAATTAGGATTGCTCGGCGATAATTGATTTGAGACTCAGTGTATTTTATTCTTAATCCCCGATATTGGTGCGGGTGTGTATATTCAATATAAGTGACTTTGATTTACCAAAGGAATTAACCGATTTAATTATTGGGTTAATTACCGGTTAAGTTGGGTCACTATATTTTATATATGGCATGCCGTGAATGATTGACCGGACAGTGTATCCCGGAAGGGTTGATAATATCCCCGAGATGAGCTCATAAGGATTTATTATGTAAACCTCGCGAGTGGATTTAATTCCGCATAATAAATAAGGTTGAGTGGTACTAGTCTCGGATAAAAGAGATGAATAAATTTATTAAGCAATAAATAAATTTTATTCATGGATATTTATATCTTAAATACACGGAATAAATAATACTACCGGAGAAATATTATTTGGATATAATATGGTTTAATATTGGGAGTGCAATTAATTTATATAGTGGAAAATAAATTAATTAATATTAATGGGAGATTAATAGATTTGGGCTTGGGCTCAATTTAATCATTAATATTGGAAGCCCAATATTCCACCTCCTTTAGATCCCCTACGTAGCCTATAAAAGCACTACATGGTCTTCTCTATTCTCAAGTGTGATTGAAGATCATAATTCTTCTAGAGAGAGAAAGTAGAGAGAGAAGTAGATCCATAGAGCTTGGAGGATCGTCGCCCACCCGACGTTCAAGCTAGTGCAAGGAATACGTGGGAAGATTCAAAAGGTCGTCTTGAATTCGTTTCTCCGAACAACGAATCGAAAGGTAAGAATCTAAACACCCTTGATTGTTCGTTTTTGGATTTATTGAGAATACCGTAGAACGCAAGATCCGAGGATCGAACCCGGATTAGACGAACGACCACGCGGTGGTGGCGAAGCCACCGGACCGCGTGGACCGCACGCCTAGGGTTCGGCGGCGAGAAGGAGCCCTCGGCCTCGGCCGAGGGGGCGATCGCTAGGCGCGATCGCCGGCGGTGGCGGGCTGGTGCCGCCACCTCCCCACCTCGACGGTGGGGGCTCCTCCACGGCGGGCAGCAGGTCGCCGGACCTGCTGCTGGGGGCTGCCGG
Organism: Euphrasia confusa; assembly: GCA_954870475.1. Lineage (NCBI taxonomy): Eukaryota > Viridiplantae > Streptophyta > Magnoliopsida > Lamiales > Orobanchaceae > Euphrasia > Euphrasia confusa. Next base: position 24,143,503 of record OX940952.1, on the reverse strand, counting down.
ATGCAGCCCCATCAAACGTGATGTTCGATCACGTGAGCGGCGGCTCGCGGGGGCTCGGCCGGGGGCGAGCTACGCGTCTTCGGGCGCGTGGTCTCCGATGGTCGGACTCCGGCGGATGAGTCGATGTTCATGTGATCTCCGGCGAAGGTTTTCGTTCGGGTTATTGTTTCCGCAAATTTTAATAGCCCGGGATATCGAATTCCAACAATTAGTATCAGAGCGTGGTTTACGTTCGCGGTATTTTCGATAAAATTGTTCTACCTTGCAGGGTTCCGACTATTATGGCTTAATTTATTATTCGTTTAATTTATTTTGTCATGTATGTTGGATTGATTAAACTCTCGGACATGTCGAGATTCGTTTTTGGTGGTGAATGCTTGTAATAGTAAAAATTCGGGGGTTGACCGAATTTAGGATTTATTATTACGTTCTATTTTTTTCCGGAAAATGTATAGGGTCGATTTCATGTATAGAATCGATACCGGATAGTGTAAAATTTATTTTTGTAATTTATTTTGCGTTGGATCGATGCCGAAACGACCGCCGGAGAAGACACGTGACGAAGGAGATGATCGAGAGGGTGAACGGGACAAGGATCAATCAATCCCCATGATCGATCCATGAGGATCGATCGATCGCATGGTGAGGCGCCGAATTCGCGCCTCTCGGCGGCGATGCCACCGGTGGTGGTGGCGCGCCGGCTGGGCGGTGGCGGCGGTGGACCTCGGCCGGTGATGGCGGTCCGGTGGGGGGCGCGGGGGTCCTTGTGATCTTCGTGCTCTCCCGGAAATTTACTTTCCTAATTGATTCGGGTTTTTCCTATTTGAGTATTCCTATTTTTGAGAATTCTCATGGATTAGGAAAAGAATTAATTGGAATTAATTTTATTTCCTTATTCTATTATGGAAGTCTTCTAGAGTATTCCGAGTTCTACTTGGAATAGGATCTTAGAGATTTAATAGAATTGGAAAGGAATAAAAGTTAATTTAGGATTGATTTATTTCCTAATTGATTATTCCTATTTTATGGGAATTTTCATAGAAATGGAAATTAATTAATCTTGGAATGTAGAAGAGTCCTAAGTTATTTTATTTCCTTATTTCGTTATGGAAATCATCTAGAATGTTCCAAGTGGGTCTTGGATAGATTATTCTAGAGATTTAATGAAGTAGAAAGGGAAATAAAATAAATAAAAATATTAATAATATTTAATTTTATTTTTGATTTATTCGATTGACTTAATTTTTTTAATTAAGTATCTTTTGGATTTATTAAAAATAAATAGATTTAAATATTGGAAATTATTATTCTCGTCACATGGAGCATTCAAGAACGAAGACTAAAGACTAGAAGATGCGTACGGAGATGACGTAAAGCCATAATAGTCGGAAAATAATATTCTAGTAATTATTTTGACTATGTGATAATATTATGTGCTTTATTACATGTATGCATGCTATATGTGTTTATTTTCATGCACTAGATAGCGTATCCCTTTATTGTAAAAAGCTAAGTGGGAGAGGGTATGGAAACATACCCATGGTCTCCATTGCTGCTCTCTTGGTGACTTTTATAAACTTTTGAAGTTTATATAGATAAGTTATTGGAGGAGAGTTCTTGTAATTCCTCTTACGAGAAACATTGATTAAGTCTATCAAACAATGCCTAATTTGTCTTTCCAAAGCTGATTTCAAGTCGACTCATTCTCACCTCGGGGAGTGGAATGGAGCCAAAGCCACTTGGTCATGTCGAGGACACAAATTAGAGGCAGTCGTACCATTCTTTGATAGATGGATCGATTGTCTGCTCGGCTCCCTCATTTATGAGAGATAGGGTTGTTCGCATGGTGAATCACTGGTTAGAAACTTCGAGTTTCACTTATGATTCTCCGCGTCTTGATTTACAAGATCGAATGGGTCAAGTAATTGGATTTCAATTGTATAAGTCTTTTGGTATGGTAAACGTCCACACTATCGTGGCTTGCTATATCGAATGGGACTTTAGATCGATTGATGTAGACAGTTATAGAAGGGAGTGAAGGATCCGTGTGTCAACGTAAACGTCCACACTATCGTGGCTTGCGGTGATGTACGAGTCTCAAACAAACTTCTTAGTACTGAGTAATGGTTAACACTTAGGTACGCTTCATAGTATTCCTCCCATCGAGGTAACACTATTGATGATGTACGACCGAAGGAAATCTAATTGCTAAATCATTTTGGTGGGTAAACGTCCACACTATCGTGGCTTGCCTTACCTGATGGGATTTTAGATGTGATTAGTGATTTAATGATATTATTTAAGGGAGATAATATCGGATATTAAATTGTTTGTTTGTTTTATGTGCTTATAGGTTAGGAATGACTGTGACCCCACTTTGTGATATACTTAAAGATGAAAACTCACTGGTTCCATATAGTACTGATTGGAAAAGAAATCTGGACAATGTTCAGACTGTTGAGCCTTCCGAATCCACTATTGTCCGAACTGATGAGGACATTGAAAATGACCTCAAGGAGATGTTAGGACATAGTAAGGAAGCCGGACTAGAGGTGATTGACATACTCATTAAGTTCAGTCCTCTTGAGGAAACGCTTAAAAACGATTTCAAAAGAACTGAACTGATAAGTATGATCAGAGAATCACAAGCTCTAGTGGCCGAGTTGGAAGTGCAAGCAAAGAAGCCCAGTGGTTTTGAACCACGGATTGGGAAGAGCAAGCCGCGAGGCAAGTGCTTTCGATGCAAGCAGTCTGGGCACTGGAGGTCTGATTGTCCTCTCATCAAAGGTACGAAATTTTCCTTAGTCACCGAAACATTGTCAGTGGTGTTATCTACCAGCACCTGGTGTGTAGATACGGGGGCCACTGATCATGTCTGCAATTCATTGCAGGGGTTCCAGGAAACCCGGAGACTTAGAGAGGGAGAGATCGTGGTCTACATGGGCAATGCCGCGAAGGTGGCGGCTGTTGCAGTGGGAGACGTTCACTTACGCTTTAGTAGTGATAGGATTTTAGTTTTACATAATTGTCTTTATGTACCCAACTTTAGAAAGAATTTAATTTCGGTTTCTAAACTTATTATGAATGGATATTCTGTCTCTTTTGACCACTCGGTGATCATAAGAAGAAACAGTGAGATTATCTGTTCTGGTACATTGATGGACGATTTGTATGTGCTAAATCCTGAGTCTAACACGATGCAACTAACCGAGAGTAATAACACATCTACGAACACCAATAAGAGAAAGGAACCTTCTAGGATGAATCAATTATACTTGTGGCACTTAAGGCTAGGTCATATTAACTCAAATAGAATTCAAAGGTTGAAAGCTGATGGTCTCATCAGTGGTGTTGAAGGAGAGGACCTTCCAACCTGCGAATCCTGTTTAGAGGGAAAAATGACCAAGCGTTCTTTTTCTGGTAAAGGACGAAGGGTTGAACAAGTATTGGATTTGATTCACTCTGATGTATGCGGACCTATGTCTACTCAGGCAAGGGGAGGGTACGAGTACTTCATCACTTTCACTGATGATTACTCAAGGTATGGATTTGTATACCTGATGCGCCGCAAGAGCGAATCCTTTGACAAGTTCAAGGAGTTCAAGGCTCTTGTGGAGAACCTTCAAGGTAAATCCATTAAATGCCTGCGATCTGATCGCGGAGGCGAATACCTGTCTGGAGAATTCAAGGCATACTTGGCAGAGAATGGGATTGATTCCCAAATGACATCACCATATACTCCCCAGCAAAATGGTGTGTCAGAAAGAAGGAATAGGACTCTTATGGAAATGGTGCGATCAATGATGAGTTACTCGGACTTACCTATCATGTTCTGGGGATATGCCTTAGAAACAGCGGCGCACATTTTGAACTTGGTTCCATCTAAAACGGTTCTTTCAACACCCATGGAACGATGGAGCGGGCGCAAGCCTAGCTTGAGACACGTTCGGATCTGGGGGTGCCCTGCACATGTGTTGAAGGTAGGTGCCGATAAATTAGAACCTCGTACTGAAGTACGGTTGTTTATAGGATATCCTAGAGGAACTAAAGGTGGCATGTTCTATAGTCCTAAGGACCAGAAGATCGTTATAAGTACTAACGCTCGGTTCTTGGAGGAAGACTATGTCATGGACCACAAGCCCAAGAGTGACATAATGCTTGATGAATTGAGAGGTAACACTGAAGACCTAGACACAGCCGAACCGAGTATAGATACACCACTAGAATCTGCACCTGACACTGTCACTGTTAATACACCGGAACGCCGTCGTAGTGGGAGGGTTGTTAAGCAACCAGACCGATGGATTGGACTGGGTGAGTCTTCGGACTCTGGACCTGGAGTTCATGAAATCGATCCCTGGACCTATGATGAGGCGGTACAAGATATAGATGCGCCTTCTTGGAAGAAAGCGATGAAATCCGAAATTGAATCTATGGATTCTAATAAAGTCTGGGATCTTGTAGAACCACCAAGCGGCGTAAAGCCAATTGGGTGTAAATGGGTCTACAAGAGAAAGAGAGGATCTGACGGAAAGGTTGAAACCTTTAAAGCTCGGCTTGTTGCGAAAGGATATACTCAGAAAGAGGGAATCGATTATGAGGAGACCTTCTCGCCGGTAGCCAAGATAAAGTCGATCCGAATTCTCTTATCCATAGCAGCTCATATGGATTATGAGGTGTGGCAAATGGATGTCAAGGCAGCTTTCCTAAATGGAAGTCTTGACGAGACGATTTATATGAAACAACCAGAAGGATTCATTGCTAAGGGGCGAGATCATCTAGTGTGCAAGCTTAATCGATCCATTTATGGATTGAAACAAGCCTCGAGATCGTGGAACCTGCGGTTTGACGAAGTAGTCCAATCTTTTGGATTTAGTCAAAGCATGGACGAATCGTGTGTGTATTGGAAACGTGATGGGATGAAGGTGGTGTTTCTCGTGCTTTATGTAGACGACATTCTTCTCATTGGCAACAGTGTGAAAATGTTATCAGACATAAAGGGATGGTTGTCTAGACAATTCGATATGAAAGATTTGGGAGAAGTCGGGCATGTTCTAGGGATCAAGGTTATAAGGGATCGCCGGAATAGAACATTGTACCTATCCCAGCAATCTTACATAGACACGATTCTGGCTCGTTTTAACATGCAAGATTCCAAGAAGGGTGAACTACCCTTCAGTAAAGGAACTTATCTTTCTAAGGAGATGTGTCCTCAGACACAAAAGGAGAAAGATGAAATGAAAGCAGTTCCCTACGCTTCGGCTGTGGGAAGCTTAATGTATGCAATGTTATGTACGAGGCCTGATATCTGCTATGCAGTTGGCGTAGTAGCGAGATATCAGAGTAACCCTGGAAAGGCTCATTGGACTGCCGTAAAGAGCATTTTCAAGTATTTGCGAAATACGAGGGATTATGTTCTGAGTTACGGAGCAGACAATCTGATTCCTTTGGGTTATACGGATTCGGATTTCCAAGCTGATAAGGACCGGTGTAAGTCGTGATCAGGCTATGTGTTTCACTATTAAAGGAGGAGGAGTTTTTAACATGGAAGAGTGATAAGCACGATGCTTTTCGGACTCTCCCATGGGTAACCAAATAGCGGCCTCAGAGGCAGCGGAAGATTTGGTATGGCTCCGGTATTACCTCTGGGACTTAGATGTGATTCTTAGTTTACCAAAGGCTATGTAAATAGCGGTGCAGTGGCAAACTTTAAGAGATCACGAGTCCATGAGTGTAAGATAACACATAGGGCAAGTACCACCTGATACGAGTCATCGTCAGAGGGACGATGCAGTAGTCACCAAGATAGCTTCAGAGCGGCAACCTAGATTGCTCATTCACATGGTACCTCTTGGAGGTACAGTTCAAGCACGTGATGAGTATGGGAGTCGGGAGTTTGGAGGATAAGACTAGACCTTAGTATAAGTGGGAGATTGTTGGAGTAGTATACTTAATGTCTAGATTTGAGTATTCTGAACTCCTTGTACACTTTCATTTACCTATTAAATACGAACATTCATTTGCTTTTAATTATTGTTAATTAAATTTATGCAAATTATAGTCCTGGATTTTATACGTTGTAGTTAGTATGGTGTGTCGGGCCCACACAGAAGATCATACTATCGGTTACTCGTATTTAATCGAACAGATGCTCACGACCTAGATGGACACGGACCAATCCATCGGTATAGTCGTTGTGTGAGAGAGAAAATAATTTGTCTTAATTATTTTATCACACTTGTACACTTGGTGTATTGAGCGGATCGATTGAGACTCATCAATTAGGATTGCTCGGCGATAATTGATTTGAGACTCAGTGTATTTTATTCTTAATCCCCGATATTGTTGCGGGTGTGTATATTCAATATAAGTGACTTTGATTTACCAAAGGAATTAACCGATTTAATTATTGGGTTAATTACCGGTTAAGTTGGGTCACTATATTTTATATATGGCATGCCGTGAATGATTGACCGGACAGTGTATCCCGGAAGGGTTGATAATATCCCCGAGATGAGCTCATAAGGATTTATTATGTAAACCTCGCGAGTGGATTTAATTCCGCATAATAAATAAGGTTGAGTGGTACTAGTCTCGGATAAAAGAGATGAATAAATTTATTAAGCAATAAATAAATTTTATTCATGGATATTTATATCTTAAATACACGGAATAAATAATACTACCGGAGAAATATTATTTGGATATAATATGGTTTAATATTGGGAGTGCAATTAATTTATATAGTGGAAAATAAATTAATTAATATTAATGGGAGATTAATAGATTTGGGCTTGGGCTCAATTTAATCATTAATATTGGAAGCCCAATATTCCACCTCCTTTAGATCCCCTACGTAGCCTATAAAAGCACTACATGGTCTTCTCTATTCTCAAGTGTGATTAAAGATCATAATTCTTCTAGAGAGAGAAAGTAGAGAGAGAAGTAGATCCATAGAGCTTGGAGGATCGTCGCCCACCCGACGTTCAAGCTAGTGCAAGGAATACGTGGGAAGATTCAAAAGGTCGTCTTGAATTCGTTTCTCCGAACAACGAATCGAAAGGTAAAAATCTAAACACCCTTGATTGTTCGTTTTTGGATTTATTGAGAATACCGTAGAACGCAAGATCCGAGGATCGAACCCGGATTAGACGAACAACCACGCGGTGGTGGCGAAGCCACCGTACCGCGTGGACCGCACGCCTAGGGTTCGGCGGCGAGAAGGAGCCCTCGGCCTCGGCCGAGGGGGCGATCGCTAGGCGCGATCGCCGGCGGTGGCGGGCTGGTGCCGCCACCTCCCCACCTCGACGGTGGGGGCTCCTCCACGGCGGGCAGCAGGTCGCCGGACCTGCTGCTGGGGGCTGCCGGATGCAGCCCCATCAAACGTGATGTTCGATCACGTGAGCGGCGGCTCGCGGGGGCTCGGCCGGGGGCGAGCTACGCGTCTTCGGGCGCGTGGTCTCTGATGGTCGGACTCCGGCGGATGAGTCGATGTTCATGTGATCTCCGGCGAAGGTTTTCGTTCGGGTTATTGTTTCCGCAAATTTTAATAGCCCGGGATATCGAATTCCAACAAACGGTACCCACCACACCCATGGAATTGTGGAGTGGGCGCAAGCCTAACTTGAAACACATTCGGATCTGGGGTTGTCCAGCACATGTGTTGCGACAAGGTGCCGATAAGTTAGAACTTAGATCAGAATTACGGCTGTTTGTAGGATACCCGAAAGGAACTAAAGGTGGCATGTTCTATAGTCCTACGGACCAGAAGATCGTTATAAGTACTAACGCTCGGTTCTTAGAGGAAGACTATGTCATGGACCACAAGCCCAAAAGTGACATAATACTTGATGAATTGAGGGGTGACAAGGAAGACTTAGATATAGCCGAACCGAGTAGTAATACACCACTAGAACCTGCACCTACTGTCACTGTTAATACACCGGAACGCCGTCGTAGTGGGAGGGTTGTTAAACAACCAGACCGATGGATTGGACTGGGTGAGTCTTCGGACTCTGGACCTGGAGTTCATGAAATCGATCCCTGGACCTATGATGATGCGGTACAAGATATAGATGCGCCTTCTTGGAAGAAAGCAATGAAATCCGAAATAGAATCTATGGATTCTAATAAAGTCTGGGATCTTGTAGAACCACCAAACGGCGTAAAGCCAATTGGGTGTAAATGGGTCTACAAGAGAAAGAGAGGATCTGACGGAAAGGTTGAAACCTTTAAAGCTCGGCTTGTTGCGAAAGGATATACTCAGAAAGAGGGAATCGATTATGAGGAGACCTTCTCGCCGGTAGCCAAGATAAAGTCAATCCGGATTCTCTTATCCATAGCAGCTCATATGGATTATGAGGTGTGGCAAATGGATGTCAAGACAGCTTTCCTAAATGGAAGTCTTGACGAGACGATTTATATGAAACAACCAGAAGGATTCATTGCTAAGGGGCGAGATCATCTAGTGTGCAAGCTTAATCGATCCATTTATGGATTGAAACAAGCCTCGAGATCGTGGAACCTGCGGTTTGACGAAGTAGTCCAATCTTTTGGATTTAGTCAAAGCATGGACGAATCGTGTGTGTATTGGAAACGTGATGGGAAGAAGGTGGTGTTTCTCGTGCTTTATGTAGACGACATTCTTCTCATTGGCAACAGTGTGAAAATGTTATCAGACATAAAGGGATGGTTGTCTAGACAATTCGATATGAAGGATTTGGGAGAAGTCGGGCATGTTCTAGGGATCAAGGTTATAAGGGATCGCCGGAATAGAACATTGTACCTATCCCAGCAATCTTACATAGACACGATTCTGGCTCGTTTTAACATGCAAGATTCCAAGAAGGGTGAACTACCCTTCAGTAAAGGAACTTATCTTTCTAAGGAAATGTGTCCTCGGACACAAAAGGAGAAAGATGAAATGAAAGCAGTTCCCTACGCTTCGGCTGTGGGAAGCTTAATGTATGCAATGTTATGTACGAGGCCTGATATCTGCTATGCAGTTGGCGTAGTAGCGAGATATCAGAGTAACCCTGGAAAGGCTCATTAGACTGCCGTAAAGAGCATTTTCAAGTATTTGCGAAATACTAGGGATTATGTTCTAAGTTACGGAGCAGACAATCTGATTCCTTTGGGTTATACGGATTCGGATTTCCAAGCTGATAAGGACCGGCGAAAGTCGACATCAGGCTATGTGTTTCACTATTAAAGGAGGAGGAGTTTTTAATGGAAGAGTGATAAGCACGATGCTTTTCGGACTCTCCCATGGGTAACCAAATAGCGGCCTCAGAGGCAGCGGAAGATTTGGTATGGCTCCGGTATTACCTCTGGGACTTAGATGTGATTCTTAGTTTACCAAAGGCTATGTAAATAGCGGTGCAGTGGCAAACTTTAAGAGATCACGAGTCCATAAGTGTAAGATAACACATAGGGCAAGTACCACCTGATACGAGTCATCGTCAGAGGGACGATGCAGTAGTCACCAAGATAGCTTCAGAGCGGCAACCTAGATTGCTCATTCACATGGTACCTCTTGGAGGTACAGTTTAAGCACGTGATGAGTATGGGAGCCGGGAGTTTGGAAGATAAGACTAGACCTTAGTATAAGTGGGAGATTGCTGGAGTAGTATACTTAATGTCTAGATTTGAGTATTCTGAACTCCTTGTACACTTTCATTTACCTATTAATAACGAACATTCATTTGCTTTTAATTATTGTTAATTAAATATATGCAAATTATAGTCCTGGATTTTATACGTTGTAGTTAGTATGGTGTTGCATGGGCACACAGAAGATCATACTATCGGTTACTCGTATTTAATCGAACAGATGCTCACGACCTAGATGGACACGGACCAATCCATCGGTATAGTCGTTGTGTGAGAGAGAAAATAATTTATCTTAATTATTTTATCACACTTGTACACTTGGTGTATTGAGCGGATCGATTGAGACTCATCAATTAGGTTTGCTCGGCGATAATTGATTTGAGACTCAGTGTATTTTATTCTTAATCCCCGATACAATTGCGGGTGTGTATATTTAGTATAAGTGACTTTGATTTTCCAAAGGAATTGACCGGTTTAATTATTGGGTCAATTACCGTTTAAGTTGGGTCACTATATTTTATATATGGCATGCCGTGAATTCTTGACGGGACAGTGTATCCCGGAAGGGTTGATAATATCCCTGAGATGAGCTCATAAGGATTTATTATGTAAACCTCGCGAGTGGATTTAATTCCGCATAATAAATAAGGTTGAGTGGTACTAGTCTCGGATAAAAGAGATGAATAAATTTATTAAGCAATAAATAAATTTTATTCATGGATATTTATATCTTAAATACACGGAATAAATAATACTACCGGAGAAATATTATTTGGATATAATATGGTTTAATATTGGGAGTGCAATTAATTTATATAGTGGAAAATAAATTAATTAATATTGATAAGGATTAATGGACTTGAGCATTGGGCTCAATTTAATCTTCAATATTGGAAGCCCAATATTCCACCTCCTTTAGATCCCCTACGTAGCCTATAAAAGCACTACATGGCCTTCATAAAACACAAGACAAGATAATCATACTTGATTAGTCTAGAGAGTTGAAGGAGATCCATAGGAGTTCGATAGATCGTCGCCCACCCGACGTTCGAACGGAGTGCAAGGAATACGTGGGAAGATTCAAAGGTCATCTTGATTTCGTTTCTCCGAACAACGAATCGAAAGGTAAAAATCTAAACGCCCTTGATTTATTCGGTTTTTGGTTTATCGAGAATACCGTAGAACGCAAGATCCGAAGGATCGAACCCGGATTAGACGAACGACCACGCGGTGGTGGCGAAGCCACCGGACCGCGTGGCATCGCACGCCTAGGGTTCGACGGCGAAGAGGAGCCCTCGGCTTCGGCCGAGGGGGCGATCGCTGGACGCGATCGCCGGCGGTGGCGGGCTGGTGCCGCCACCTCCCCACCGCGACGGTGGGGGCTCCCCCACGGCGGGCAGCAGGTCGCCGGACCTGCTGCCGGGGGCTGCCGGATGCAGCCCCATCGAACGCGATGTTCGATCGCGTGAGCGGCGGCTCGCGGGGGGTTCGGCCGGGGCGGGCTGTGCGTCTTCGGGCGCATGGTCTCCGAAGGTCGGACTCCGGCGGATGAGTCGATGTTCATGTGATCTCCGGCGAAGGTTTTCGGTCGGGTTATTGTTTCCGCAAATTTTAATAGCCCGGGATATCGAATTCCAACAATACACCGGGACGCCATTGCAGTGGGAGGTTGTTGAACAACCATATATTCATGAGACTAGAGGAGTTCAGACTCTGGATCTAGTAGAGATGAAATCGATCCCTAGCTCTGCATAAGGGTGGTACTGGATCTAAATGTGCCTGCTTGGAACAATAAGGTTTATTGTTAAGAGGCTAGATCATTTAGAGTACAAGCTTAGTAAATTCATTCGTGAATTGTGACAAAGCTGTAAATCGTGGAACTTGCAAATTGATGAGATAGTCCATTTTATGGATTCATCAAAATGGCAAAGACGATAGGTGTATTAGAGACATAATGGAAAACAAGGTGGTGTTTCTCGGAGATTTTATGTAGATAACATTTTGTCATTGGCAACAATGTAAAAATATTGTCAGACATAAAATGATGGTTGTCTAAATAAATCAAGATATAAGGTTGAGAAGAAGTTAGAGCATGTTCTTAAGATCTTATGATCTAGAGATAAGAACATTGTACTTCTCCTAGACATCTTATACGATTATGGTTTGTTTTAAACATGCATACTTCTGAGAAAGGTTATTGCCTTTCAGATACAGAATATACATCTATCTAAAGGATATGTGTTTTGAACACATGAAGGAGATAGATGAAGACAAAGCAGTTTTTTACTTTTTGTGTGGAAAGATTAAATGCATTGTTGAAAAACAAGAACCTGATATCAACTATGCGGTCTGCGTAGTGGGAGGATATCAAAGTAATCTGGATAAGGGATGTTCGAATGCTGTAAGAGTACTTTCATAGTACTGGCTTACGAAGCAAGACGAAATCTTCTTAGATTACAGATTCTCAGATCCAAAAATCAAAGAAGGACCAGTGAAAGTCGACATCAGGCTATGTGTTCACTTTTAGAAAGAGGTGGAACCATGAAATGAAAGAGTGATAAGCAGGACGCTTCTCAGACTCTCTCATAACCGAATAGCAGCCTCAGAGGCAGCGGAAGTTTTGGTTAGGTTCCGGAATTACCTCTTGACTTGGATATGACTCTTAGTTCACCAAAGGCTATTGGATAGCGGTGCAAAGTGAACTGGAAGAGGTCATAAGTCAAAAGTGATGATAACACATAGAGCAAGTACCACCTGATACGAATCATCGTCAAGGGAGACGACGTAGTAGTCACCAAGATAACTTCAGAGCGGCAACCTAGATTGCTCACTCACATAGTACTTCACGGAAGTACACTTTAAAGCACGTGATGAGTATGGGAACCGGGAGTTTGGAGGAAATGACTAGACCTTAGTACAAGTGGGAGATTGTTGGAGTTGTGTACTTAATGTCTAGATTTAAGTAACGATAAACTCCCGGTCATAGCATTTAATCTATTAAATTAATAAACAATCGTTTGCTTTTAATTATTATTAATTAAATATATGCAAATCATAGTCCTAGATTTTATACGTTGTAGTTAGTATGGTGTGTCGGGCCTACACAGAAGATCATACTATCGGTTACTCGTATTTAATCAAACAGTGGCTCACGACCTAGATGGACCCGGACCAATCCATCGGTATAGTCGTTGTGTGAGAGAGAAAATAATTTGTCTTAATTATTTTATCACACTTGTACACTTGGTGTATTGAGCGGATCGTTGAGATTCATCGATTAGGATTGACGGCGATAATCGATTCGAGTCTCAGTGTATTTTATTCTTAATCCCCGATATTATTGCGGGTGTGTATATTTAATATAAGTGACTTTGATTTACCAAAGGAATTAACCGATTTAATTATTGGGTTGATTACCGGTTAAGTTGGGTCACTATATTTCATATATGGCATGCCGTGAATAATTGACCGGACAGTGTGTCCCGGAAGGGTTGATAATATCCCCGAGATGAGTTCATAAGGAATTATTGTGTAAACCTCATGAGTGGATTCGTTCCGCACAATAATTAAGGTTGAATGGTACTAGTCTCGGATTAAAGAGATGAATAAATTAATTAGCAATAAATTAATTTTATTCATGGATATTTAAATCTTAAATACACGGAATAAATAATACTACCGGAGAAATATTATTTGATATAATATGGTTTAATATTGGGAGTGCAATTAATTTATATAGTGGAAAATAAATTAATTAATATTGATAAGGATTAATGGACTTGGGCAGTGGGCTCAATTTAATCTTCAATATTGGAAGCCCAATATTCCACCTCCTTTAGATCCCCTACGTAGCCTATAAAAGCACTACATGGCCTTCATAAATCATAAGACAAGATTATCATACTTGATATTCTAGAGAGTTGAAGGAGATCCATAGGAGTTCGATAGATCGTCGCCCACCCGACGTTCGAACGGAGTGCAAGGAATACGTAGGAAGATTCAAAGGTCTTCGATTGATTTCGTTTCTCCGCACAACGAATCAAAGGTATGATCATAAAACTCCTTGTGTGTTTTTTATGTTCAAATTCAATTGTGATGCATACATGAACATACGATCCGGGTAAACGACGAACTCCGGGGACGAGGATTCGAGATCCTCGGCGGAGCTCGAGAGGAACCCTCGGCTGGGCGCCGAGGGAGCGATCGAACCTAGGGTTCGATCGCGTGCACACGCGAGGAACCCCGGCTGGGAGCCGGGGTGAGCGATCGACCGCGGTGGTCGATCGCCGGGCAGCTGCGGCTGGAGCCGCGGCGGGTTAGCCGCTGGGCGAACCGCCCTCCTCGGGCGGTGGCGGTGAGTCGCCGGACTCACCGCCCGGGGCTGCCGGAGCAGCCCCAGCGATCGCCTCGTGCGCGATCGCGAGCCCCACGGTAGGGCTCGGCTAGGGTTTAGCCGCGGGTTCAACCCGCGGCGATGCTCTTGTCGAGCCCGGTTCTTCGTGGCGTTCGTGATCGGTTTCCGGCGACGGGATTTCGGTCGGGGTTATCGGTTCCGCAATTTTGATACCCCGGGATATCGAATTCCAGCAATAGGTCTGCATACATCAGAGTCAATCAATTCTTATACTTGTCCGGATCTTACATCTTATATCCATAAAGGATTGCTTAGTCATATTATCTTGCAAATTAGATTCTTAGGTCGGAAGGTCCATTCCCTCAACTTAATTGATCAAATATCAATTTTCGACCTTTGAACTTCTTATTTGAATAAACATGACTCAGCATAAGAATCCACAAGTATAATTGATAAAGAAATCTCTTATTAGTAAAACGAGTTTCATAAAACGGTTCGTTGCATCGTGGTGGACTCAGGATTCATCATTTATATATTGCTAGCCAATGTACCAGAATAGATAATATCATTATTTCTTCTTATAACCATCAAATGATTAAAAGAAATAAAATATCCATTCATTAGAAATCCAGAACAAAGTTCTTTCTAATATGAAAGGTACATAAAAGCAATAACTCAAAATGAAATCCTATAAAATGTCCTCCACTGCAACTGCTGCCTCCTCCACAGCATTGCCCATGTAGACTACGATCTAATTTTCTTTTCTAAGTCGTCGGGTTTCCTGGAACCCTTGCATTTAAAATGCACATACCGTCAGTGGTTCCATATCTACACACCAGGTTCCGGTAGATAATACCACTGACTATGTTTTACGACTAAAGAAGAATTTCGTACTTTCTTTGAGAGGATAATCAGACTTCCAGTACCCAGACTGTTTGCATCGAGAACTCTTGCCTCATGGCTTTCTCGTCCCATCTCGTGGTCCAAGAAACCTAGGACCACTGGGTTTCTTTGCTTGCTTTTCCTTTCCCCCGATTTTTCCCTTAGGTTCGAAACCTTTGGCATTGGCTACAAGAGCTTGCGATTTCCGTCTCAACTCGTCTAAAAGGTCAATCATCTCAAAAACGTGTTTAAGCGTTTCCTCGAAGCGACTGGCCTTTATGAGTATCCTCATCGCTTCTTGTCTAGCCTCCTATGTCAATAGGCTCGGGAGAACAAAGCTTACTGAGTACTAACCAGTACTCTTCAACAGTCTGGACAATGTCTAGATCTCTATTCCAATCATTACATTTAGGGACCAGTGAGTTTAAAATCCTTAGGTATCACATAAAGTGGGTTCAAAGCCATTTCCTAATCTATGAGCACATATAACAACAAACAATCGATTTAATCTCCGATATTATCTCCCTCAAATAATATCATTAAACCACTAATTACATCTAAAATCCCATCAGGTAAGGCAAGCCACGTTCGTGTGGACGTTTACCCACCCAAATGATTTAGCAATTAGATTTGCTTCGGTCGTACATCAATTATAGCGTTACTTCGTTGGGAAGAATACTATAAAGCGTACCTAAGTGTAAACCATTACTCAGTATCCAAGAAGATTGTTTGGGACACGTATATTCACCGCAAACCACGTTCATGTGGACGTTTACGTTAACATACGCTCCTTCACTCCCTTCTATAACTGTCTACATCAATTAATCCAAGATCCCATTCAGTATAGCAAGCCACGTTCGTGTGGACGTTTACTACACCAAAAGATCTTTATAATTGACTCCCAATTACTTGAATCATTCAATCTTGTAAATCAAGACGTGGAGAATCATAAGTGAAACTCGAAGTTTCTAACCAGTGATTCACCATGCGAACGACCCTATCTCTCATAGAATGAGGGAGCCGAGCAGACAATCGATCTAGTCATCAAATGACACGAAAGTCTCTAATTTGTGTCCTCAACATGACCAAGTGGCTTTGGCTCCATTCCACTCCCCGGGGTGAGAATGAGTCGACTTGAAATCAGTTTTGGAAAGACAAATTAGGCATTGTTTGATAAACTTAATCAATGTTTCTCGTAAAAGGAATTACAAGAATTCTCCTCCAATGACTTGTCTATACGAACTTCAAAAGTCCATAAAAGTCACCAAGAGAACAGCAATGGAGACCATGGATATGTTTCCATACCCTCTCCCACTTAGCTTTTTATAACAAAGGGATACGCTATCTAATGCATAATTAAATACACATAAGCATAATAACAAACATACATTTCATGCAAGTACGTGTTGGAGTTGTGTACTTAATGTCTAGATTTAAGTAAAGGAAACTCACGATCCATTGCCATTAACCTATTTAATTAAATGAACAATTATTTGCATTTAATTATTTATAATTAAATATATGCAAATTATAGTCCTGGATTATATACGTTGTAGTTAGTATGGTGTGTCGGGCCCCACACAGAAGATCATACTATCGGTTACTCGTATTTAATCGAACAGTTGCTCACGACCTAGATGGACACGGACCAATCCATCGGTATAGTCGTTGTGTGAGAGAGAAAATAATTTGTCTTAATTATTTTATCACACTTGTACACTTGGTGTATTGAGCGGATCGTTGAGATTCATTGATTAGGATTGCCGGCGATGATCAATTCGAGTCTCAGTGTATTTTATTCTTAATCCCCGAAACTATTGCGGGTGTGTATATTTAATATAAGTGACTTTGATTTACCAAAGGAATTAACCGATTTAATTATTGGGTTAATTACCGGTTAAGTTGGGTCACTATATTTTATATATGGCATGACGTGAATACTTGACGGGAAAGTGTATCCCGTAAGGGTTGATAATATCCCCGAGATGAGTTCATAAGGAATTATTATGTAAACCCTGCAGGTGGATTCGTTCCGCATAATAATTAAGGTTGAATGGTACTAGTCTCGGATACAAGAGATGAATAAATTAATTAGCAATAAATTAATTTTATTCATGGATATTTATATCTTAAATACACGGAATAAATAATACTACCGGAGAAATATTATTTGATATAATATGGTTTAATATTGGGAGTGCAATTAATTTTATATAGTGGAAAATAGAATTAATTAATAATAGTAAGGATTAATAGATTTGGGCTTGGGCTCAATTTAATCACTATTATTGGAAGCCCAATATTCCACCTCCTTAAGATCCCCTACGTAGCCTATAAAAGCACTACATGGTCTTCTCTATTCTCATAACTTGAAGATCACAATTCTAGAGAGAGAAAGTAGAGAGGGAGATCCATGGAGTTCGGAAGATCGTCGCCCACCCGACGTTCGAGCTAGTGCAAGGAATACGTGGGAAGATCTCAAGGTCATCAAATTGAGTTCTACGTTTTTCCGAACAACGAGAACGAGGTAAATCGTATAACCCTCTTTATGATTTTATCGTTTAAATTATCGTGAAAATATCATGAACAAGATCCGAGGGATGAACTCTAAGGCGAGGACAAACCGGGCGGTGGTGGTTGGACCACCGGACCGCCGGCGGTTTGTGGATCCCCGCCCAAGAGGGGCTGCCGGGCGTGAGCCTCGGCTGGAGCCGAGGGCTCGATCGAGCTAGGCTCGATCCCCCCCGTACGGCGTCGCCGCGAGCTACGGGAGTTCCCGTAGCGGGCACGCGGGCGACGCGAGTCGCGTACGGGGCGTGCCTAGCGGGCTGCTGGGAGCAGCCCGTGCGACTCGTACGGGGCAGCCACCTCCCGTGAGCAGCGAGTCAAGGACTCGCTGCGGGGCTGCTACGAGCAGCCCCAGCGGTTGCCGTGAGCAACCGCGAGCCCCTCGTGGGGGCTCGGCTGGACACACGCGGGCTTGCTCGCGTGTGGTGTTCGGTTGAGCCCGGCTCCTCGTGGCGTGCTCGTGGTTTCTCCGGCGGTTGGGATTTCGATTGGGTTGTCGGTTCCGCAATTTTGACAATCCGGATATTCGATCTCCAAAGGATTTCGGTCGGAATTAATTAGATAATTTATTTATTTAAATTTATTAATTCCGGGATATCGATTTCCAACAATTGGTATCAGAGCGTTGGTTTTAGTTCATGGTATTTTTCGATAAATTGTTCTACCTTGCAGGTTTTCCGATTATTATGGCTAGATTTAATTATTGTTAATTAATGTCATAATATTTCTCTTGATTATTAAACTCTCGGTGATGTTATTTGTTCTTGTGTGGTGAATGCTTGTTCTTATTTTTCCGGAAATTGTATGAGGTCGTTTTCTTGTAGAGAATCGATACCGGATAGCGTAGTAATAAATATGTAATTTATTTTACGTTGGATCGAGGACGAAACGACGACTGGAAAAGTGTGACGGAGGAGACGAAGAGAGGGAGGACCGGGGGGGGGGGGGGGGGGGGGGGGGTCGATCATCCCCATGATCGATCCCCATGAGGATCGATCGACCCCACAAGGGGCTGCCCGCTAGGGCTTCCGGCCACGCCGGCCACCGGTGGTGGGGCGCGTGGGCTGGGGGCGGCGGCGGTGGTGGTCCCCGGCGGTGGTGGTCGATGGTGGGGATGGCGTGGGGATCCCCAACCCATGCTATTCCTACCAAGATCCAACTTTCCTAATTGATTCGGTTTTCCTATTTTGAGTATTCCTATTTTTGGGAACTCTCATGGAAATAGGAAAAGAATTAATTGGAATTAATTTATTTCCTTATTCTATTATGGAAGTCTTCTAGAATATTCTAAGTTCTACTTGGAATAGGATTCTAGAGATTTAATAGAATTAGAAAGGAAAATAATTAATTATTAAATTAATTTATTTCCTAGTTGATTATTCCTATTTTATGGGAATTTTCATGGACATGGAAATTAATTAATTTTGGAAAGTAGAAGAGTCCTAAATTAATTTTTCCTTATTTAATTATTCCTTTATGGAATTTTTTAATGGATTAGGAAAGGAATTAATTTGGAAGGACTAGGAGTCCTAAATTATTTTATTTCCTTATTTCATTATGGAAATCATCTAGAATATTCCAAGTGGGTCTTGGATAGATTATTCTAGAGATTTAATGAAGTAGAAAGGGAAAATAAAATAAATTTATTTTATTTCCTTATTCTATTATAGAAGTCTTCTAGAATATTCCAAGTGGGTCTTGGATAGATTATTCTAGAGATTTAATAGAATTAGATAGGAAAATAAATAAATAAAAATATTAATAATATTTAATTTTATTTTTGATTTATTCGATTGACTTAATTTTCGAATTAAGTAACTTTTGGATTTATTAAAAATAAATAGATTTAAATATTGAAATTAATATTCCCGTCACATGGAGCATTCAAGAACGAAGACTAAAGACTAGAAGACGCATACGGGGATGCGATAAAGCCATAATAGTCGGAAAATAATATTCTAGTATTATTTTGATTATGTGATAATATTCTATGTGCTTTATTTCATGTATGCATGCTTATGTGTATTTAATTATGCATTAGATAGCGTATCCCTTTATTGTAAAAAGCTAAGTGGGAGAGGGTATGGAAACATATCCATGGTCTCCATTGCTGTTCTCTTGGTGACTTTTATGGACTTTTGAAGTTCGTATAGACAAGTCATTGGAGGAGAATTCTTGTAATTCCTTTTACAAGAAACATTGATTAAGTTTATCAAACAATGCCTAATTTGTCTTTCCAAAACTGATTTCAAGTCGACTCATTCTCACCCCGGGGAGTGGAATGGAGCCAAAGCCACTTGGTCATGTCGAGGACACAAATTAGAGGCAGTCGTACCATCTTTTGAAGGTGGATCGATTGTCTGCTCGGCTCCCTCATTTTTATGAGAGATAAGGTTGTTCGCACGGTGAATCACTGGTTAGAAACTTTGAGTTTCACTTATGATTCTCCGCGTCTTGATTTACAAGATTAAATGATTCAAGTAATTGGGAGTCAATTGTAAAAGTCTTTTGGTGTAGTAAACGTCCACACGAACGTGGCTTGCTACATTGAATGGGATTTTGGAACGATTGATGTAGACAGTTATAGAAAGGAGTAAAGGAGCGTATGTTAACGTAAACGTCCACACGAACGTGGCTTGCGGTGAATATACGTGTCCCAAACAATCTTCTTAGATACTGAGTAATGGTTTACACTTAGGTACGCTTTATAGTATTCTTCCCAACGAAGTAACGCTATAATGATGTACGACCGAAGCAAATCTAATTGCTAAATCATTTGGGTGGGTAAACGTCCACACGAACGTGGCTTGCCTTACCTGATGGGATTTTAGATGTGATTAGTGGTTTAATGATATTATTTGAGGGAGATAATATCAGAGATTAAATCGATTGTTTGTTGTTATATGTGCTCATAGATTAGGATATGGCTTTGAACCCACTTTCTGTGATACGTAAGGATTTTAAACTCATTGGTCCCTAAATGTAATGATTGTAATAGAGATCTAGACATTACCCAAACTGTTAAAGAGTGCAAGGTTGTACTCAGTGAGCTTTGTCCTCCCGAGCCTATTGATATAGGCGGCTAGACAAGAAGCGATGAGGATACTCATAAAGGCCAGTCATTCGAGGAAACGCTTAAACACGTTTTTGAGATGATTGACCTTTTGGACGAGTTGAGACGGAAATCGCAAGCTCTTGTAGCCAATACCAAAGGTTTCGAACCTAAGGGCAAAATCGGGGGAAAGGAAAAGCAAGCAAAGAATCCCAGTGGTCCTAAGTTGCTTAGACCACGAGATGGGACGAGAAAGCCATGAGGCAAGAATTCTCGATGCAAACAGTCTGGGTACTGGAAGTCTGATTATCCTCTCAAAGAAAGTACGAAATTTTCTTTAGTCGTAAAACATAGTCAGTGGTATTATCTACCGGAACCTGGTGTGTAGATATGGAGCCACTGACGGTATGTGCATTTTAAATGCAAGGGTTCCAGGAAACCCGACGACTTAGAAAAGAAAAGATCGTAGTCTACATGGGCAATGCTGTAAGAAGGCAGCTGTTGCAGTGGAGGACATTTTATAGGATTTCATTTTGAGTTATTGCTTTTATGTACCTTTCATATTAGAAAGAACTTTGTTCTGGATTTCTAATGAATGGATATTTTATTTCTTTTAATCATTTGATGGTTATAAGAAGAAATAATGATATTATCTATTTTGGTACATTAGCTAGCAATATATAAATGATGAATCCTGAGTCCACCACGATGCAACGAACCGTTTTATATATAACTCGTTTTACTAATAAGAGATTTCTTTATTTAATCATTTATACTTATGGATTCTTATGCTAAGTCATATTTATTCAAATGAGAAGTTCAAAGGTCGAAAATTGATTGTAAGATCAATTAAGTTGAAGGATTGGACCTTCCGACCTAAGAATCTAATTTGGAAGATAATACGACTAAGCAATCCTTTATGGATATAAGATATAAGATCCGGACAAGTATATGAATTGATTGACTCTGATATATGCAGGCCTATGTCTACTCAGACAATAAGGTACGAGTACTTCATTTGATGATTACTCGAAAAATGGATTAGAATACCTGATGTGCCACAAAAGCAAGTGTTTTGACAAGTCAATGGACACTAAGCAATTGTGGAGAACCATCAAGGTATATCCATTTCTAGCCTGCGATTTGATCGCAGAGGCAAGTACCTGTCTGAGGAATGCATAGCATACTGATCAGAGATTGGGATTTGATCCCGAATGACTACACCATACACTCTTGTGTAGAAATGGTGTGTCGTAAACAAGAAATAGGACTCTTATAGAGATAGTAAAAGATGAGTTAAACGGAACTACCTATGTTCTATGGATATGTCTTGGTAACAACGGCACATTCAAATGTGGTTGTAGAATATCCTAGAAGAACAAAAGATGTGTGTTCAATAGTACTATGAACCAGAAGGACGTTATAAGTTCTAACGCCCGGTTCTTAGAGGAAGACTATTAGATGAACCACAAGCCCAAAATGACATGATACTTCTGAAAAGAGAGAAAACGATTAAGACTTAGAACCAGCCGAACCGAGTAGCGGTACACCACTAACTGCACCTACTGTTATTACTGTTTATACACCGGAACGCCATTGTAGTGGGAGGTTGTATAACAACCAGAGATATTCATGAAACTAAGAGAGTTTCGAACTCTGGACCTAGTATACATGAAATCAATCCCTGGATCTACATAGAGGCGGTACTAGATCTAAATGTGCCTTCTTGGAGAACAATAAGGATTATTGTTAAGAGGCGAGATCATTTAGAGTACAAGCTTAGTTGATCCATTTATGGATTGTGACAAAGCTAGAGTTCGTGGAACTTGCGCATTGATGAGATAGTCCATTTGATGGATTCATCAAAAGGCATTGACGAATCGTGTGTATGGGAAACGTGATGGAAACAAGGTGGTGTTTCTCGGAGGTTTTATGTAGATAACATTTTATCATTGGCAACAATGTAAAGATGTTGTCAGACATAAAATGATGGTTGTCTAGAAAAATCGATATATGAGATAAAGAAGAAGTTAGAGCATGTTCTTAAGATCTAGGATCTCAAGAAAAGAACATTGTACTTCTCCTGGACATCTTACATATATATGATTATGGTTCGTTTTAACATGCAAGATTCCGAGAAAGGTTCGTTACCTTTCAGATACGGAATGCGTCTATCTAAGGTATGTGTTTTGTAACACATAAAGGTGATAGAAGCAATGAAAGCAATTTCCTACACTTGGAGTGTGGAAAGCTTGATAAATGCAATGTTGAAAAACGAGAACCTGATATCGGCTATGCGGTGAGCATAGTGGGAGGATATCAAGGTAATCCTGGAAAGGAATATTCGACTGTCGTAAAGTACTTTCGAAGTACTGTTCTAGACTACGAGACAGACGAACATTTCCTTTGGATTACATTCTCTTAGATTTCTAATCAAATGAGGACCAGTGTAAGTCGATATCAGGCTATGTGTTTCACTATTGAAGGAGAAGGAGTTTTAACATGGAAGAGTGATAAGCACGATGCTTTTCGGACTCTGCCATGGGTAACCAAATAGCGGCCTCAGAGGCAGCGGAAGTTTTGGTATAACTCCGGGATAATCTCTGGGACTTAGATGTGATTCTTAATTTGCCAAAGGCTATGTAAATAGCGGTGCAATGTCAAATGGGAAGAAATCACTAGTCCATAAGTGTAAGATAACACATAGTGCAAGTACCACCTGATACGAGTCATCGTCGAGGGAGACGACGCTGTAGTCACCAAGATAACTTCAGAGCGGCAACCTAGAGTGCTCATTCACATAGTACTTCTTGGAAGTACAACTTAAGCACGTGATGAGTATGGGAGTCGGGAGTTTGGAGGAAATGACTAGACCTTAGTACAAGTGGGAGATTGTTGGAGTTGTGTACTTAATGTCTAGATTTAAGTAAAGGAAACTCACGATCCATTGCCATTAACCTATTTAATTAAATGAACAATTATTTGCATTTAATTATTTATAATTAAATATATGCAAATTATAGTCCTGGATTATATACGTTGTAGTTAGTATGGTGTGTCGGGCCCCACACAGAAGATCATACTATCGGTTACTCGTATTTAATCGAACAGTTGCTCACGACCTAGATGGACACGGACCAATCCATCGGTATAGTCGTTGTGTGAGAGAGAAAATAATTTGTCTTAATTATTTTATCACACTTGTACACTTGGTGTATTGAGCGGATCGTTGAGATTCATTGATTAGGATTGCCGGCGATGATCAATTCGAGTCTCAGTGTATTTTATTCTTAATCCCCGAAACTATTGCGGGTGTGTATATTTAATATAAGTGACTTTGATTTACCAAAGGAATTAACCGATTTAATTATTGGGTTAATTACCGGTTAAGTTGGGTCACTATATTTTATATATGGCATGCCGTGAATACTTGACGGGAAAGTGTATCCCGTAAGGGTTGATAATATCCCCGAGATGAGTTCATAAGGAATTATTATGTAAACCCTGCAGATGGATTCGTTCCGCATAATAATTAAGGTTGAATGGTACTAGTCTCGGATACAAGAGATGAATAAATTAATTAGCAATAAATTAATTTTATTCATGGATATTTATATCTTAAATACACGGAATAAATAATACTACCGGAGAAATATTATTTGATATAATATGGTTTAATATTGGGAGTGCAATTAATTTTATATAGTGGAAAATAGAATTAATTAATAATAGTAAGGATTAATAGATTTGGGCTTGGGCTCAATTTAATCACTATTATTGGAAGCCCAATATTCCACCTCCTTAAGATCCCCTACGTAGCCTATAAAAGCACTACATGGTCTTCTCTATTCTCATAACTTGAAGATCACAATTCTAGAGAGAGAAAGTAGAGAGGGAGATCCATGGAGTTCGGAAGATCGTCGCCCACCCGACGTTCGAGCTAGTGCAAGGAATACGTGGGAAGATCTCAAGGTCATCAAATTGAGTTCTACGTTTTTCCGAACAACGAGAACGAGGTAAATCGTATAACCCTCTTTATGATTTTATCGTTTAAATTATCGTGAAAATATCATGAACAAGATCCGAGGGATGAACTCTAAGGCGAGGACAAACCGGGCGGTGGTGGTTGGACCACCGGACCGCCGGCGGTTTGTGGATCCCCGCCCAAGAGGGGCTGTCGGGCGTGAGCCTCGGCTGGAGCCGAGGGCTCGATCGAGCTAGGCTCGATCCCCCCCGTACGGCGTCGCCGCGAGCTACGGGAGTTCCCGTAGCGGGCACGCGGGCGACGCGAGTCGCGTACGGGGCGTGCCTAGCGGGCTGCTGGGAGCAGCCCGTGCGACTCGTACGGGGCAGCCACCTCCCGTGAGCAGCGAGTCAAGGACTCGCTGCGGGGCTGCTACGAGCAGCCCCAGCGGTTGCCGTGAGCAACCGCGAGCCCCTCGTGGGGGCTCGGCTGGACACACGCGGGCTTGCTCGCGTGTGGTGTTCGGTTGAGCCCGGCTCCTCGTGGCGTGCTCGTGGTTTCTCCGGCGGTTGGGATTTCGATTGGGTTGTCGGTTCCGCAATTTTGACAATCCGGATATTCGATCTCCAAAGGATTTCGGTCGGAATTAATTAGATAATTTATTTATTTAAATTTATTAATTCCGGGATATCGATTTCCAACAGTACGTACACAAATAATCAAATAATTGCTCAAGTAAAATTATTTCTCGACTATTCGTACCTTGATGAATTCCTGCATGCTTGTCTTGAGTCTTCATTCTACGTCTTGAATACTTTGCCGAGCGACGGAAAAATTCTTTGATTCTCATATTTAATTTTACTCCAATTAAATAAAATCAATTCCATTGATTTCCATATTTAATTCTATTTTAAATAAAATCCAAGATTTTTCAATCCAAAATAAATTTTGAATTAATCTAATGATTTTAAATAAAATACTTAAATTAAATAAAATCAATATTTCCGACAAACGCAATTCATACAAGAGAGAAAAACATAGACGTAGAACAATATATATATAGCACAATAATTTAATAAAATTAAATTAATCTATGGCTATAAACATCGAGAATCGATTATCGAAACAATTAACGAAAAACGTAACCGTACGCTCTGATACCAATTGTTGGAATTCGATATCCCGGGTTATTAAAATTTGCGGAAACCACTAACCCGATCAAACCCTTCGCCGGAGATCACATGAACACCACCGCACGCGCCGGAGCACGACCGAGGACACGACGCACCCGAAGGCACGCCGCTGCCCCAGCCGAGCCCCCGCGAGCGGGGCTCCATGCGATTACCGATCGCATCATCGCGATCGATGGGGTGGGGCTGCCCAGCAGCCCCCGCGGCGAGTCCGGCGACTCGCCGCCGCCTGGAGGTCAGCCACCTTCACGGTGGGGAGGGACGGCACCAGCCCGTGCCCTCCGCGATCGATCCAAGTGATCGATCGCGTGCCCTCGGCTCCAGCCGAGGGTCGATCCTCACGCCCCCTTCGAAACCCTAGGCGGGCGATCCCGCGGTCCGGTGGTTTCACCACAACCGCGTGATCGTTCGTCTAATCCGGGGTTCGATCTTTGGATCTTGTTTTCCGATAATTGATTTCAATATACATGAATTAAATAGCGGAAATATTTAATTCACCTTTCGATTCGTTGTGCGGAGAAACGAGATCTTATGATGACCTTGAGATCTTCCCACGTATTCCTTGCACTAGCCCGGACGTCGTGTGGGCGACGATCTACCGAACTCCATGGATCCTCCTCTCTACTTTCTCTCTCTAGAATTGTGATCTTCAAGTTATATGAGAATAGAGAAGACCATGTAGTGCTTTTATAGGCTACGTAGAGGATCTTAAGGAGGTGGAATATTGGGCTTCCAATATTGAAGATTAAATTGAGTCCAATGCTCAAGTCCATTAATCCTTATCAATATTAATTAATTCTATTTTCCACTATATAAAATTAATTGCACTCCCAATATTATACCATATTATATCAAATAATATTTCTCCGATAGTATTATTTATTCCGTGTATTTAAGATATAAATATCCATGAATAAAATTAATTTATTGCTAATTAATTTATTCATCTCTTATATCCGAGACTAGTACCATTCAACCTTAATTATTATGCGGAATAAATCCACCTGCAGGGTTTACATAATAATTCCTTATGAACTCATCTCGGGGATATTATCAACCCTTACGGGATACACTTTCCCGTCAAGTATTCACGGCATGCCATATATAAAATATAGTGACCCAACTTAACCGGTAATTAACCCAATAATTAAATCGGTTAATTCCTTTGGTAAATCAAAGTCACTTATATTAAATATACACACCCGCAATAATTTCGGGGATTAAGAATAAAATACATTGAGACTCGAATCGATTATCGCCGGCAATCCTAATCGATGAATCTCAACGATCCGCTCAATACACCAAGTGTACAAGTGTGATAAAATAATCAAGACAGATTATTTTCTCTCTCACACAACGACTATACCGATGGATTGGTCCGTGTCCATCTAGGTCGTGAGCAATTGTTTGATTAAATACGAGTAACCGATAGTATGATCTTCTGTGTGGGCCCGACACACCATACTAACTACAACGTATAGAATCCAGGACTATAATTTGCATATATTTAATTATAAATAATTAAACGCAAATAATTGTTTATTTAATTAAATAGATTAGTGGCAATGGATCGTGAGTTTACGTTACTTAAATCTAGACATTAAGTACACAACTCCAACATACCTCCTATCAGAAATGTAGTCCATGTCAAAGGACTCGTTGCTAACCTAATCTCCATCAGTCAACTGTGTGATGAAGGACTGAACGTGAGTTTTGATAAGGAGTCGTGCAGAGTTTTCGATGGTGAAGGAAAGTGTATAATGGAAGGTCCACGAGCTAAAAATAATTGCTATACAACTGAGTATAGTTGTTTTTCTGTGACCGTTCCGGATGAAGTTGATCTGTGGCATCAACGACTTGGCCACACTGGCACTCGAAATCTGAGTAAACTGGTTAAGGGGGAGATTGTTCGAGGAATCTCTCAACTCCCCAAAATTGAAAAACGAGTGTGTGGTGACTGCCAAAAAGGCAAGCTGACGAGAACTTCTCATCCTGCACTGCCAACGTTAATGAGCACTTCGGCTCCATTTGAACTGCTACATATGGACTTGATGGGTCCAATGGAAGTCAAAAGTATTGCAAAGAAAGAATATGTGTTGGTTGTAGTTGATGATTTTTCTCGCTACACTTGGACTAGATTTTTGGCTACCAAAGATGAAACTTTTGATGCCTTCAAAGGCATTGTGAAATGGATCAAAACGAATCATGAGGCTAAAGTAAAAAGGATCCGAAGTGATCATGGAACTGAATTTCAAAATGCTAGCTTCAACGAATTTTGTATGATGAAGGGAATTCATCATGAATACTCGGCCCCAAAAACTCCTCAACAAAATGGGATTGCCGAACGCAAAAATCGTACTCTGCAAGAAATGGCACGTGTGATGCTAATCTCAAAGAATCTTGCACGAACTTTTTGGGCAGAAGCTGTCTCAACTGCTGGATATATTTTGAATCGGATAAGTATTCGATCTGGGACAACCGCAACTGCCTATGAACTGGTGAATGGCAAGAAACCTTCAGTTGCACACTTTCGTGTCTTTGGCTGTACTTGCTATATTTTGAAGGATCGTGATCCTCTGAAGAAATTTGAAGCCAAGGCAGATCGTGGAATTTTTGTTGGTTATAGTCAAAATAGCCATGCGTATCGTGCCTACAATCTTCGAAAACTAAGAAAGTCATCGAAACTGTGAACATAAACTTTGATGAACAAGACTTTCTTGGGAAAAATGTAGAGGAAGACTGGGTTAAAGAAGGAATCTTGGAATATCAAAATTTCTCTCCAACACCCACAACTGTTGTTTCTGAGAATGTGAATCCTGAAAATTCTACTCCAAACTCTTCACCTGAAGTTGGAGATTCTAGCAATCAAGACAATGATACTTCTTCTGAGGATGATGAAAATGAGGAAGTTGAAAATCCTGCTGATGCTCCAAGAGAAGCTCCTGGACATATTCAAAAACGACATCCTCCGAATCAGATAATTGGAAACTTGAATGAGCGTACTATGCGCTCGAAGAAACCGACAAATTCTCCAAATGAACTCTACAACATCTTGCTTTCTCTCTGAAAATGAGCCGAAAAATTACAAGGAAGCCATGAAAGAAGACTTTTGGATCATGGCCATGCAAGAAGAGTTGAATGAGTTTACTAGAAACAATGTTTGGTCCTTAGTTCCCAGAACGTCACACATGAATGTAGTTGGAACTAAATGGATCTTTAAGAACAAAACTGATGAACACAACCAAGTTGTTCGAAACAAAGCACGACTTGTCGCACAAGGCTATGCCCAAGTTGAGGGTATTGATTTTGATGAAACCTTTGCTCCAGTTGCACGAATTGAATCCATCAGACTCTTAATTGCTATTGCATGCCACCTCGGCATCAAACTCAGACAAATGGATGTCAAAGCTGCATTCCTAAATGGAGTATTGGAAGAAGAAGTTTATGTAGCTCAACCGAAAGGTTTTGAGGATCCTAAGAAACCGAATCATGTCTACAAACTTCACAAAGCTCTCTATGGTTTGAAACAAGCGCCTCGCGCGTGGTATGGATGTTTGACGAACTATCTTCTGAAGTTCGGTTTTGAACGTGGCTCTGTGGATAAAACTCTTTTCATTAAACGGGAAGGGAAACAAATGATGGTTGCTCAGATTTACGTTGATGACATTGTCTTCGGCGCTACTTGCTCTAAACTCGTGAAAGCTTTCACGGAATCTATGTCTTCGACATTTCAGATGAGTCTTGAAGGAGAACTACATCAGTTTCTTGGGCTACAAATTTCTCAACGACCGGATGGGATCTTCGTTTCTCAAAGCAAATATGCGAAAAACATGGTCGAAAAATTTGAGATGCACCACGCTAAGCCCGCCAAAACTCCCATGGCGACGACTGAACGGTTATCTAAATCGACTAAAAGTCGAAGTGTTGATCAAACTCTTTTTCGTCCCATGATTGGAAGCTTACTTTATCTAACCGCTACTCGCCCTGACATTATGTTTAGTGTTTGTATGTGTGCTAGGTACCAAGCTGATCCAAAGGAGGACCATCTACGAGCTGTCAAACGGATTCTCCGCTACATCTCTGGGACTTCTGAACTTGGCCTTTGGTATGCATGCGACACTTCCTCAACTCTTGTCGGATACTCCGATGCGGATTGGGCAAGCGATACTGATGAACGTAAAAGCACTTCTGGATGCTGCTGCTTCCTTGGAAATAATATTGTCTCTTGGCATAGTCGCAAACAAAATTGCATTGCTCTCTCGACTGCCGAGTCTGAATATGTTGCAGCTGGAAGTTGCTGCACTCAAATGCTTTGGTTGAAACAAATGTTGAATGACTATCTCATCGAGAGTGCTCCATTGGTGCTGTTTTGTGATAATCAGAGTGCTATCAAAATCAACGAAAATCCTGTCCAGCATTCAAGAACTAAACACATCGACATTCGACATCATTTCATTAGAGATTTGGTTGATCGTGATATAGTCAGTCTACAGCATATTTCAACAGAAAAACAGCTCGCTGACATCTTTACCAAACCACTTGACTTTGAGAGATTTCAAACTCTAAGAAATTCTCTCTGCATGTGTTCTCTTTAAGAGTTCACGAAAATTTTGAAGTCTGAAAGATTATTTTCTTTACTTCTGAATATGCACGCTGAATCGTCGTGGACTAGTCTAATAAAGTTGAACATGGATTCGAGGCCGCTTTAGTCTTCGGACCCAAGTGCATTTATTCCTCTGAGTGCAAACATGTGAACATGGCATATAACTCCCATAAGCTATCATTTGCATAGATCCATAATACCAAGTAACGGAGGACGCCGGTTACCCCGGCTCCCCTCTTCGAAAGGTAGCACATGGACGCCATAATTTAAGATGCTCCTCAATCACACTTCGGAGATGCGGGATGATCCTCGCTCCCCTCTGACTGCTGTAATGAGCATCTGTTGCATTTCATTTAAAAGCTAAAAACTCGTCTGGAGGACGCAGGTCGAACCTTGCTCCCCTCTGATTGTAGTAACGCTTGTCCCAAGTGGAGTGCCCTAAAAGTTCACCTTGTACTCATGAATTAAAATCTCTTGTGCGGTGCAAACTCATCAAATGTGTTCCGACGAAACACGGCATGTATTCTTGTGATTGTGACGAAGGACAAGTAAACATGTCTATCAATATACTTCGGTCCCTTCCACCGGTTTCTAATATGAAAGATTTTTCATATACCTCAAAGTTGCTATCACCTCGTGTGAAATTTTTTGGTTTTTGGAAAATGATGAAATGTGGATTCTTTTCTGGGAAAATATTTGCTCTTCATTGCCTAATATCACCCCTCGAATCTCCACTAAAATGGTTTTGAATGTTTGTAGTGTGTTGAACACTTGAATGACTAACTCGGGATGTGTTGTTTTTGAATTTGCATTTTTGTAGTTCATATCCAGCGCTAAGTGGTTTACCTTCTCTGAAGTCTAAGAATTGAGTGTAGCGACGACCATCTAGTTGGAGTTGTGTACTTAATGTCTAGATTTAAGTAACGGTAAACTCCCGGTCATAGCATTTAATCTATTAAATTAATAAACAATCGTTTGCCTTTAATTATTGATGATTAAATATGTGCAAAATATAGTCCTGGATTCTATACGTTGTAGTTAGTATGGTGTGCGACGTCACACAGAAGATCATACTATCGGTTACTCGTATTTAATCGAACGGTTGCTCACGACCTAGATGGACCCGGACCAATCCATCGGTATAGTCGTTGTGTGAGAGAGAAAATAATTTGTCTTAATTATTTTATCACACTTGTACACTTGGTGTATTGAGCGGATCGTTGAGATTCATCGATTAGGATTGCCGGCGATAATCGATTCGAGTCTCAGTGTATTTTATTCTTAATCCCCGATATTATTGCGGGTGTGTATATTTAATATAAGTGGCTTTGATTTACCAAAGGAATTAACCGATTTAATTATTGGGTTAATTACCGGTTAAGTTGGGTCACTATATTTCATATATGGCATGCCGTGAATAATTGACCGGACAGTGTATCCCGGAAGGGTTGATAATATCCCCGAGATGAGTTCATAAGGAATTATTGTGTAAACCTCATGAGTGGATTCGTTCCGCACAATAATTAAGGTTGAATGGTACTAGTCTCGGATTAAAAGAGATGAATAAATTAATTAGCAATAAATTAATTTTATTCATGGATATTTAAATCTTAAATACACGGAATAAATAATACTACCGGAGAAATATTATTTGATATAATATGGTTTAATATTGGAAGTGCAATTAATTTATATAGTGGAAAATAAATTAATTAATATTGATAAGGATTAATGGACTTGGGCAGTGGGCTCAATTTAATCTTCAATATTGGAAGCCCAATATTCCACCTCCTTTAGATCCCCTACGTAGCCTATAAAAGCACTACATGGCCTTCATAAATCATAAGACAAGATTATCATACTTGATATTCTAGAGAGTTGAAGGAGATCCATAGGAGTTCGATAGATCGTCGCCCACCCGACGTTAGAACGGAGTGCAAGGAATACGTGGGAAGATCCAAAAGGTCTTCCACTTGATTTCGTTTCTCCGCACAACGAATCAAAGGTATGATCATAAACTCCTTCGTGTGAATTTTATGTTCAATTAATTGTGATACATACATGAACACACGATCCGGGAAACGACGAGACCGGGGACGGGGATAGACCGGGCGGTGGTGGTTGTAGACCACCGGACCGCCGGCGGTCTAGGGATCCCCGCCGGGATCGAGAGCAACCCTCGGCTGGGAGCCGAGGGGGTGGCGGTCGAGCCCTAGGGCTTCGACCGCCGGCGTGCATCGAAGAAAAGCCGCGGCTGGACGCCGCGGCTGGGGCGATCGAGCCCTAGCTCGATCGCCGGGGACCGTCGCGGCTTCGCGCCGCGGCTGGTGGTCCCCCCTCCCGTCGATGGTGGTGGTGAGTCGTCGGACTCACCGCCCGGGGCTGCCGGAGCAGCCCCACGCGATCATCATCGATCGTGAGCCCCACGGTGGGGCTCGGCTAGGGTTTAGCCGCTGGTTCATCCCGCGGCGATGCTCTTGTCGAGCCCGGTTCTTCGTGGCGTTCGTGATCGGTTTCCGGCGACAGGATTTCGGTCGGGGTTATCGGTTCCGCAATTCTTGATACCCCGGGATATCGAATTCCATCACATCTTGCAAAATTCTGGTGACAACATTTTTGGAGACTTGGACACGAAAAATAAACTAAGTCCAGAGAATACAAAAACGGAGACTCCGTCACAAAACCGGAGACTCCCTTTTCGGAAACTGGCAAATCCGGGGATTGTCCAAAATGGAGACTGCCAAAACCAGGAGACTCGAACTGTGACACAAACCGGAGAATGGCAAGATTCCGGAGACTCCAAAAACGGAGACTGACCCAAAAACGGAGACAGACCCAAAAACGGAGACTGACCCAAACCGGAGACTCACAAAATCCGGAGACTCGCCAAAAACGGCGACTGGTGTCGCTGGATTTCGTCACGTCAAAAACGGAGACTACGTTCTCCGCTTTTTCATCAACTTGGATGCACAAAAACCGCAAACTCAGAACTCAAAGTTCCTTAACCAATGGCTCTCAACTTCGTTTCTCAACCGATGGTTTTCAACTTCGGTTTTCATGCCTTGGTTTGATTTTTCTTTAATTTTTTATTATTTATTTATTCCTATTTTATTATTTATTATTTTTGAAAATTATTATTTTAATAATATTTTCAAATTAATAAATTTTTGTTCGTCTTTTTGACCTAATTTTTCTTCTTGAGATGAGCTTTTTGCAGGTCTTGGACTGGGCTTTTTCATTCCGACGGGCGGCCCAAATTTTTCCTATATATAGGCCTTGATGAAAACCTAATTCATTTACGCTTACATCAGAATTCTCTAACTCTCAAGTTCTCAAGTTCTCAAGTTCTCTAACTCTCGGCTCTCGACTGCAAGTTCAGCGACCGAAATTCTTAGTTCCTAGGTTCTTGTTTTTCCGTTGCATCCGGAAACTCTAGCTTTGCGCATCCGGCGCCCTGTCCTTGTTCTCTGAAGTTGAACTTCTTTCTCGTGGTTACCGTTCTCACAGCTGCTAACTGTCCGTTACTCACAAAATCTGAACTTCGACATGGCTAAGAACTTTGATGATATGATGGCTGACATGACTGCGTATCTGCAAGAGCAGTTCGAAAAGGCTCCTTCTCCTGATTCCAAGAAAGCTGCGTACGAAGAACTGAAAACTCATCTTGACAAAGTTGATCGTCGCAAAGCCTTGTCTGCCGAACCTGACTTGACAAAAACTGCAACTCCTGCTCACTCCTCTGCTCGGAGCAAAGATTCGAAGTCAGGAAAACCTGGCAAAGAAAGAGATACCTCACTTCGCACCTACAAGGGGATTGTCTCTAGGGACGAATTCAAAAAGTTACTCGCAGCTGGCGAGATAACGGCGGATGGAAAGAAAGTTGTTAAAATTCCATCAACTGCAACTGTGTCTGCTGGAAAGGATCCAAAGACACCAAAATCATCGCTTCCCACTGGAAGTGGTTCTGGAAAGAAACCTGTCGTCAGTGGCAGTGGAGTCAAGTCTCCAACTTCAAAACATTCTGGTGGTGGGTCTGTTGAAAAATCCAGAACCCATAGCTCCCAAAAACCACCTTTGGCACCTCATTCATCGGGATCAGCTGGATCCCAAATCTCAACTGATGGCTTCAAATATATTGCGGAATACTCAGAGTGTCCGAAAGCTCACTCAAGAGAATTCTTCACTCCAACTGCGGAACGTCGTCACAAGCTGATTCTGAAGCTACCAATCCATACTGATAGAACTATCCTCAAGGAGGACTATGAAAAGCATGGCATCACGGAATTCCTGACTAAGATGCACATGCTCAAATCTGTGAATCTAACCTATCGTTACTCCATCCCCATTCTCTACAAATTTTATGCTAGCTTGTCGCCAGACTTTGCAAATCCGAAGAGTCGGATGTACGGCTGTTTTATTTTTCATGAAAAGTTATACAAGTTTCGTCCTTTCTCCATTAACGCCTTCTTGGAAAGATTGGAAGTTGATTCCAGATGGACGACACCGACAGCTGCGGAACGAGCTGAAGACCTTAAGGTTGGCACTTTTATCACCCAGAAAAAGGTGAAGTCCGAACTGCCACCACCGTCCAAGCTTTCAGCCTTCTATGGCATTCTGCATCGTCTCGGGATGTCTAACTGGATTGCTAATCGAGATCCCACTGTCATGGATCCTGACTTGATGCACCTCATCTTTCGTCTCAGTTGCGGCGAACAAGTGAACATTGGCAAAATTATTTTTGCTGACTTGTGCAAAATTGCCAAATTATCGGATGAGGCCATCATTCGGCAAGCTGAGTTGCCTGAAGACAAAAAATTCCATCTCACGCATCCATGTCTGATCTATGGTATGCTCCATGACCAGGGCTTCGTTCCTGACACTCCACTTGAGAAAAAGATGAAGAAAAACGGAGCTGTCAAGATCACTGGAAAATACTTAAGTCCAACTAAGAGGGTCATCGACTTACCGTGGCATGGATTTGTTGACAGGAATGCGCTTCCGGAAATCTTGACACCGCCGCCATCGCCGCCGTCTGCTAGAAAGCGAAAATCTGCAGTTAAGAAAGATAAGCCTCCTCCTGCAAAACGTCAGAAATTTGAATCGACTTCTGCTGCTGCTAAAATTGATGTCGAACCTGAAGCTCAACCAACTGCCGTTCCTCGCGGTTTTGGTCCAACCTCTGGAATTCCTTCCTATCAAAATCCTTATCATCCGATCCATAGTCACCGTGCTGTGGTACCTTCGGCTGTAGTTCAGGAATTTAATGTGGATTCCTTAGCTGTTGAAAAGCGTCAGGCTGAACATGTTGTCGCGTACAACAGAATGATAGAGGCGCAGGACAAGCAGAAAAAATCTTTCCGGAAACTGCAACGGGAAATCCAACAAGGGGGAGGACTTGGAGATGTTGGAGCTCCAGATGCGAGTTTGAAAGATACTTTTATCTTGAAGATGGTGAGGGATGCTATTCAGGAAGCTCATTCGCAGCTGTCCAAAAGCAAGCTGATAGAAGTGGTGAAAGATGACGGTGAGAACTCGGATGATGCCGAGAAAACTGATGATGATATTTTCACCGGTGTTTTTGATATTCGGGACAAAGGAAAGAAGAAGATGGAGGATACCACAAATCCAGGGGCGTCGGTCGCGATGCCGTCTGATGGTCTGAGGGACGAAGATGATGTTGACGTTGTGGATGTTGACGATGCTGGAGATGGGTTGGGCGAGCGTGAGATTTTCGGTGATCCGGAAACTGACTCTGACGAAAGTGACGACTCTAGCTCAGACGATGGTTTCAGCTATGAGGATGATGAAGAAGAGACGATCGGAAGTCCGGAGCGTGATCCAACTCCCACAGCCTCGCCTCAAGACTGAAGTTCAAGCTCAAGTTTCTTAATTTCTGTTTTTGTTTAACTCTTGAATTCACTTCTCTTATTTTTTGTTTTGCATGCATTCAACTCTAAACTTATTCTTCATGCATGGTTTTTCATATTTGCTTAACTCTGGAATTCTTGTTTTGAAACTTGGTTTATCTTACTTTGAATTCTCTAACTATGTTTTTGTTGAATGGTTTGATAATTTGTCTAAGTATTTTTATGGTTTTTCATTGATTGTATGATTGATGTTTTTCCATCTTTTTACTTAGTTATTTTGTTTATGGTTTGTTTGGTTGAGGGGGAGATACTTGTATCTCGTTTTTACTTAACTTGTTTTTTTTTTTGTGAGTTGTGCCAAAAAGGGGGAGATTGTAAATGTTGATTTTGGAGACAACGTATTTTTTCTTGTGTTTTTGTTTTTTGTTGATTTTCAGGTTTACAGGTTAAGAATCCGAAGTCAACTACCTTGCGCATGGAAATGGAGACTTGAGTCTCCACTTTTGGAATTACATGAAAACGGCGACCAGAGTCGCCGCTTTTGGAAGTGCAAGGAAACGGCGACAGGAGTCGCCGTTTTGGGAAAGTGCGGAAACGGCGACAGCAGTCGCCGCTTTTGGTGATGGAGTGGAAACGGCGACTGCAGTCGCCGCTTTTGTGCGTCTTGAAGAAACGGAGACTGCAGTCTCCGGTTTTTGGAATACAAGGGAAACGGCGACTGGCGTCGCCGTTTTTGGTGAAGTTTGGAACGGCTACAGGAGTCGCCGTTTGTGTGCATGTGTTGGTTCCAGCGACTGGCGTCGCTGTTTTTGTGCCTTGACAAGAAACGGCGACTGGAGTCGCCAGTTTTGCGTCCCTTACGTAAAAACCGGCGACTCATGTTTTTGACATGGTTTTGAAGACGAAGTGCTTTCAACGTGATTTCTTCACCAAGTACAAGTTCGAGAAATTGAAGAATTGTTCCAAGTTTGCAACTTCAACTTTATCAACGACCATGAAGACGATGAAATTCTGAGGCTTCAACACTTAGAGTTTTTCACAAGAAATTGAAGATGAAGAATTGAGATCGATGGAGTCATGATTGAAATTGAAGTTTGTTTTTGAAATTGAAGATTCAAGATTCGAAGATTCAAGAATCGAAGATTCAAGATTCCAAGATTCAAGAATCCAAGTTCTACAATGATGATGTCATTTATGGAAAAGTGACATAGGCCAAGCATGCGACGAATGAGAACGTGCCACGTCATCACTCTCACATGTGCGGCTCTACTATAAATACCCATGGATGTTCATTTCATCATTTGACGATTTTGAGAGAACGAAATCTGATTTTTAGAATCGTAGTCGAGCTTCGAGTTTGTGTAGTAGCTTTTGCGCCGTGTGCCAAGATTAGAGCTAGGAGATTTAGCTTTAGGTACTCGTGTGCTAGATTGCAAGATAGTGGGAGTTGTTGCGACACTCGGGAAACTTCTTGTAATCGTTTTGCCTACCATACTCTACAATCGTAATAGTTTAAGTTTTGTGTTCAATGAAATGAAAACTATTACATAACTTTGTCTCCACTTTTTATTCTACAAATTGTGTGAGTGTTTACTTTGACGCAAGCTGCTGTCTGTGTGTTCAAGACCAATTTCACAAAAAAAATTGGTATCCTACGCTGAAGGCGTAATTTCAAGATGATCAACGGGAAATCCAATAATATTTCCAGCACAATCAGCTACAAAATCACCCTCATACGTAATGCTATGTGCTACAGACCTCAAAAACTTTGGCTTGGTAATTGGATCAAACTGAAAGAAATCTCCAGACATGTCAAATGTTTTCAAGTATGAATTTATAAAACCAGGGTCGAAACGAATCTTAACCCCTCTAACTCTAACAGTTGCTGTTTCGAAAGACTCGATATGGGAAACACTTGCATAAAATTCCCGTACAATTGATTGGTTGCACGTACTAGGCATGTTCAGAAAACCACCCCAATCTCTCTGTTTCACTTTAGTATATAAATCATCTAAGAGCATACGCCTCCCATCATCAACACGCTCATAATAAACAATTTTGTGCTCCCAATCAGAAATAAAAGAATCACAGATAGTACGAGTTTCAAATCGTTTTCCAGAAATGCGTACCGGAGCATTTTTGTCTTCATCAAACGTATACTTACTCGAAGAACCCATTATCTGTATGACAAGGCAAAAAAATAGGAAAAGAATGAAGACGAAAAATCAGTTTTACAGCCAATTCTCTGTATGACAAAGCCTGAGTTAGGAAAACAAAACAAAAAAAATTAGGAACCCATTCTTAGTGTAACAAAGCAAAAAAAAAAAAAAAATTAGGAACCCATTTCCAGACGAGAATCAATTTTACCCCCAGTTCGAACGAGAACCGAATAATTTCAACAAGAAGACGAAAGGGAAGACATTACCCTCGATTCGGGCGTGAATTTCGCAATCGATCGACAGATTTGGAAATTAGGGTTTTAGTTGGTGTGAGAGAATTTGAATTATTTTGATGCTTATTTGAATTTGAATTTTGGTTGGGATGATATGAAAGTGAAAATTGAAATGTAATCGAGTAGAAAGTTTGAAGAAGCGGGATGGAGTGACTCTGAAAATTTTGAACGAGCGGTAGCGGGAGGGATTGAAAATTTCAAAAACAAATCATCCAAAATTTTGAAATTTTGAAGACATATACCTAAGTATAGTTGTTACATACCTTATGCAATTAGTAATCGTTTTGGATGAAGACAACACTACGCCAATATGCATATAGGTAACCCCATCAGTAACCATTTCACCTTTGTAATACATAGATTTTCCATATACCTAAGTACTAAATGTCTTATACCTATTCATTTAATCAAATTAACTTTATATTATAAATTAAAATGTAACTAAATGTTAAATTAGCTTTATATTATTAATTAATCTATAATTAAAATATAAATTAAACTTTATATTATTAATTAAAATGTAATTAAAAGATAAATTAACTTTATATTAGTAATTAAAATATAATTTCATGATTAAAATGTAATTAAAAGATAAATTAACTTTATATTATTAATTAAAATATAATTTCATGATTAAGATGTAATTTCATATAAATTAACTTTATATTAGTAATTAAAATGTAATTAAAGGGAAAATTAACTTTATATTATTAATTTAAAAATAATTTCATGATTAAAATGTAATTAAAAGATAAATTAACTTTATATTATTAATTAAAATATAATTTCATGATTAAGATGTAATTTCATATAAATTAACTTTATATTAATAATTAAAATGTAATTAAAGGGAAAATTAACTTTATATTATTAATTTAAAAATAATTTCATGATTAAAATGTAATTAAAAGATAAATTAACTTTATATTATTAATTAAAATATAATTTCATGATTAAAATGTAATTTCATGAAAATTAATTTTATATTAGTAATTAAAATGAAAATAAAAGTCAACGGCACAATGTTTAATAAGAGTCAACCAAATTAAATTACATGAAATTGAAACGAACAATGTCGAATAAAGTGAATCCTCAACCTAATATAAATCGAACAAATTGCGCATTTTTTTACGACTCTTCCTCCATGCCGCAATTGGTTGATGCTCCAACGGATCGAGCTCTGGACTTGCTTCTCCGGTCTGAAGCGGCAGTTGTGTTGGAATTCGATATCCCGGGCTATTAAAATTTGCGGAAACAATAACCCGAACGAAAACCTTCGCCGGAGATCACATGAACACCGACTCATCCGCCGGAGTCCGACCATCGGAGACCATGCGCCCGAAGACGCACAGCCCGCCCCCGGCCGAACCCCCGCGAGCCGGGGTGTTCACGCGATCGCCGATCGCACGCCGGCGATCGGTTGGGGTGGGGCTGCTCCGGCAGCCCCCGCGGCGAGTCCGGCGACTCGCCGCCAGCTAGCTTGAACGTCGGGTGGGCGACGATCCTCCAAGCTCTATGGATCTACTTCTCTCTCTTCTTTCTCTCTCTAGAATTGTGATCTTCAAGTTATGAGAATAGAGAAGACCATGTAGTGCTTTTATAGGCTACGTAGGGGATCTAAAGGAGGTGGAATATTGGGCTTCCAATATTAATGATTAAATTGAGCCCAAGCCCAAATCTATTAATCTCCCATTAATATTAATTAATTTATTTTCCACTATATAAATTAATTGCACTCCCAATATTAAACCATATTATATCCAAATAATATTTCTCCGGTAGTATTATTTATTCCGTGTATTTAAGATATAAATATCCATGAATAAAATTTATTTATTGCTTAATAAATTTATTCATCTCTTTTATCCGAGACTAGTACCACTCAACCTTATTTATTATGCGGAATTAAATCCACTCGCGAGGTTTACATAATAAATCCTTCTGAGCTCATCTCGGGGATATTATCAACCCTTCCGGGATACACTGTCCGGTCAATTATTCACGGCATGCCATATATAAAATATAGTGACCCAACTTGACCGGTAATCAACCCAATAATTAAATCGGTTAATTCTTTTGGCAAATCAAAGTCACTTATATTAAATATACACACCCGCAATAATATCGGGGATTAAGAATATAATACACTGAGTCTCAAATCAATTATCGCCGAGCAATCCTAATTGATGAGTCTCAATCGATCCGCTCAATACACCAAGTGTACAAGTGTGATAAAATAATTAAGATAAATTATTTTCTCTCTCACACAACGACTATACCGATGGGTTGGTCCGTGTCCATCTAGGTCGTGAGCAACTGTTCGACTAAATACGAGTAACCGATAGTATGATCTTCTGTGTGCCCATGCAACACCATACTAACTACAACGTATAAAATCCAGGACTATAATTTGCATATATTTAATTAACAATAATTAAAAGCAAATGAATGTTTGTATTTAATAGGTAAATGAAAGTGTACAAGGAGTTCAGAATACTCAAATCTAGACATTAAGTATACTACTCCATCACCCACGTATTCCTTGCACTAGCTTGAACGTCGGGTGGGCGACGATCTTCCAAGCTTATGGATCCTCTTCAACTCTCTAGAACTATCAAGTATTGATATTCTTGTCTTATTAAAAAGTGAAGACCATGTAGTGCTTTTATAGGCTACGTAGGGGATCTAAAGGAGGTGGAATATTGGGCTTCCAATATTAATGATTAAATTGAGCCCAAGCCCAAATCTATTAATCTCCCATTAATATTAATTAATTTATTTTCCACTATATAAATTAATTGCACTCCCAATATTAAACCATATTATATCCAAATAATATTTCTCCGGTAGTATTATTTATTCCGTGTATTTAAGATATAAATATCCATGAATAAAATTTATTTATTGCTTAATAAATTTATTCATCTCTTTTATCCGAGACTAGTACCACTCAACCTTATTTATTATGCGGAATTAAATCCACTCGCGAGGTTTACACAATAAATCCTTATGAGCTCATCTCGGGGATATTATCAACCCTTCCGGGATACACTGTCCGGTCAATCATTCACGGCATGCCATATATAAAATATAGTGACCCAACTTAACCGGTAATTAACCCAATAATTAAATCGGTTAATTCCTTTGGTAAATCAAAGTCACTTATATTGAATATACACACCCGCAACAATATCGGGGATTAAGAATAAAATACACTGAGTCTCAAATCAATTATCGCCGAGCAATCCTAATTGATGAGTCTCAATCGATCCGCTCAATACACCAAGTGTACAAGTGTGATAAAATAATTAAGACAAATTATTTTCTCTCTCACACAACGACTATACCGATGGATTGGTCCGTGTCCATCTAGGTCGTGAGCATCTGTTTGATTAAATACGAGTAACCGATAGTATGATCTTCTGTGTGGGCCCGACACACCATACTAACTACAACGTATGAAATCCAGGACTATAATTTGCATAAATTTAATTAACAATAATTAAAAGCAAATGAATGTTCGTATTTAATAGGTAAATGAAAGTGTACAAGGAGTTCAGAATACTCAAATCTAGACATTAAGTATACTACTCCAACAATCTCCCACTTATACTAAGGTCTAGTCTTATCCTCCAAACTTCTGACTCCCAAACCCTCCAAGTGCTTGAAATAAACTTCCTTAGGAAGTATCTTGGTGAAAGGGTCCGCTAGGTTGTCCTCCGAAGCTATCTTGGTGACTATCGCATCGCCCCTCTTGACGATGTCTCGAATCAGGTGGTACTTGCGCTCTATGTGTTTCATAGAACTATGGGACCGTGGTTCCTTACTGTTTGCCACTGCACCGCTATTATCACAATAAATTGTCATAGCCTTGGGCAAACTCTGAATCACATCTAAGTCCTGGAGGAAATTAAGGAACCAAACTGACTCTTTCGCTGCCTCTGAGGCTGCAACATATTCAGCTTCCATGGTAGAGTCTGAAATGCACTTTTGCTTAACACTCCTCCATGATACGGCTCCACCTCCCATAGTGTACACATAGCCTGATGTCGACTTTCGCCGGTCCTTATCAGCTTGGAAATCCGAATCCGTATAACCCAAAGGAATCAGATTGTCTGCCCCGTAACTTAGAACATAATCCCTAGTATTTCGCAAATACTTGAAAATGCTCTTTACGGCAGTCCAATGAGCCTTTCCAGGGTTACTCTGATATCTCGCTACTACGCCAACTGCATAGCAGATATCAGGCCTCGTGCATAACATTGCATACATCAAGCTTCCCACAGCCGAAGCGTAGGGAACTGCTTTCATTTCATCTTTCTCCTTTTGTGTCCGAGGACACATTTCCTTAGAAAGATAAGTTCCTTTACTGAAGGGCAGCTCACCCTTCTTGGAATCTTGCATGTTAAAACGAGCCAGAATCGTGTCTATGTAAGATTGCTGGGATAGGTACAATGTTCTATTCCGGCGATCCCTTATAACCTTGATCCCTAGAACATGCCCGACTTCTCCCAAATCTTTCATATCGAATTGTCTAGACAACCATCCCTTTATGTCTGATAACATCTTCACACTGTTGCCAATGAGAAGAATGTCGTCCACATAAAGCACGAGAAACACCACCTTCTTCCCATCATGTTTCCAATACACACACGATTCGTCCATGCTTTGACTGAATCCAAAAGATTGGACTACTTCGTCAAATCGCAGGTTCCACGATCTCGAGGCTTGTTTCAATCCATAAATGGATCGATTAAGCTT
This sequence comes from Euphrasia confusa, assembly GCA_954870475.1. Classification (NCBI taxonomy): domain Eukaryota; kingdom Viridiplantae; phylum Streptophyta; class Magnoliopsida; order Lamiales; family Orobanchaceae; genus Euphrasia; species Euphrasia confusa. The sequence continues at coordinate 24,100,198 of OX940952.1, read as the reverse complement.
GCACACTAGATGATCTTGCCCCTTAGCAATGAATCCTTCTGGTTGTTTCATATAAATCGTCTCGTCAAGACTTCCATTTAGGAAAGCTGTCTTGACATCCATTTGCCACACCTCATAATCCATATGAGCTGCTATGGATAAGAGAATCCGGATCGACTTTATCTTGGCTACCGGCGAGAAGGTCTCCTCATAATCGATTCCCTCTTTCTGAGTATATCCTTTCGCAACAAGCCGAGCTTTAAAGGTTTCAACCTTTCCGTCAGATCCTCTCTTTCTCTTGTAGACCCATTTACACCCAATTGGCTTTACGCCACTTGGTGGTTCTACAAGATCCCAGACTTTATTAGAATCCATAGATTCAATTTCGGATTTCATCGCTTTCTTCCAAGAAGGCGCATCTATATCTTGTACTGCCTCGTCATAGGTCCAGGGATCGATTTCATGAACTCCAGGTCCAGAGTCCGAAGACTCACCCAGTCCAATCCATCGGTCTGGTTGTTTAACAACCCTCACTACGACGGCGTTCCGGTGTATTAACAGTGATAGTGTCAGGTGCAGATTCTAGTGGTGTATCTATACTCGGTTCGGCTGTGTCTAGGTCTTCAGTGTTACCTCTCAATTCATCAAGCATTATGTCATTCTTGGGCTTGTGGTCCATGACATAGTCTTCCTCCAAGAACCGAGCGTTAGTACTTATAACGATCTTCTGGTCCTTAGGACTATAGAACATGCCACCTTTAGTTCCTCTAGGATATCCTATAAACAACCGCACTTCAGTACGAGGTTCTAATTTATCGGCACCTACCTTCAACACATGTGCAGGGCACCCCCAGATCCGAACGTGTCTCAAGCTAGGCTTGCGCCCGCTCCATCGTTCCATGGGTGTTGAAGGAACCGTTTTAGATGGAACCAAGTTCAGAATGTGCGCCACTGTTTCTAAGGCATATCCCCAGAACATGATAGGTAAGTTCGAGTAACTCATCATTGATCGCACCATTTCCATAAGAGTCCTATTCCTTCTTTCTGACACACCATTTTGCTGGGGAGTACATGGTGATGTCATTTGGGAATCAATCCCATTCTCTGCCAAGTATGCCTTGAATTCTCCAGACAGGTACTCGCCTCCGCGATCAGATCGCAGGCATTTAATGGATTTACCTTGAAGGTTCTCCACAAGAGCCTTGAACTCCTTGAACTTGTCAAAGGATTCGCTCTTGCGGCGCATCAGGTATACAAATCCATACCTTGCGTAATCATCAGTGAAAGTGATGAAGTACTCGTACCCTCCCCTTGCCTGAGTAGACATAGGTCCGCATACATCAGAGTGAATCAAATCCAATACTTGTTCAGCCCTTCGTCCTTTACCAGAAAAAGAACGCTTGGTCATTTTTCCCTCTAAACAGGATTCGCAGGTTGGAAGGTCCTCTCCTTCAACACCACTGATGAGACCATCAGCTTTCAACCTTTGAATTCTATTTGAGTTAATATGACCTAGCCTTAAGTGCCACAAGTATAATTGATTCATCCTAGAAGGTTCCTTTCTCTTATTGGTGTTCGTAGATGTGTTATTACTCTCGGTTAGTTGCATCGTGTTAGACTCAGGATTTAGCACATACAAATCGTCCACCAATGTACCAGAACAGATAATCTCACTATTTCTTCTTACGATCACCGAGTGGTCAAAAGAGACAGAATATCCATTCATAATAAGTTTAGAAACCGAAATTAAATTCTTTCTAAAGTTGGGTACATAAAGACAATTATGTAAAACTAAAATCCTATCACTACTGAAGCGTAAGTGAACGTCTCCCACTGCAACAGCCGCCACCTTCGCGGCATTGCCCATGTAGACCACGATCTCTCCCTCTCTAAGTCTCCGGGTTTCCTGGAACCCCTGCAATGAATTGCAGACATGATCAGTGGCCCCCGTATCTACACACCAGGTGCTGGTAGATAACACCACTGACAATGTTTCGGTGACTAAGGAAAATTTCGTACCTTTGATGAGAGGACAATCAGACCTCCAGTGCCCAGACTGCTTGCATCGAAAGCACTTGCCTCGCGGCTTGCTCTTCCCAATCCGTGGTTCAAAACCACTGGGCTTCTTTGCTTGCACTTCCAACTCGGCCACTAGAGCTTGTGATTCTCTGATCATACTTATCAGTTCAGTTCTTTTGAAATCGTTTTTAAGCGATTCCTCAAGAGGACTGAACTTGATGAGTATGTCAATCACCTCTAGTCCGGCTTCCTTACTATGTCCTAACATCTCCTTGAGGTCATTTTCAATGTCCTCATCAGTTGGGATAATAGTGGATTCGGAAGGCTCAACAGTCTGAACATTGTCCAGATTTCTTTTCCAATCAGTACTATATGGAACCAGTGAGTTTTCATCTTTAAGTATATCACAAAGTGGGGTCACAGTCATTCCTAACCTATAAGCACATAAAACAAACAAACAATTTAATATCCGATATTATCTCCCTTAAATAATATCATTAAATCACTAATCACATCTAAAATCCCATCAGGTAAGGCAAGCCACGATAGTGTGGACGTTTACCCACCCAAATGATTTAGCAATTAGATTTCCTTCGGTCGTACATCATCAATAGCGTTACCTCGATGGGAGGAATACTATGAAGCGTACCTAAGTGTTAATCATTACTCAGTACTAAGAAGTTTGTTTGAGACTCGTATATCACCGCAAGCCACGATAGTGTGGACGTTTACGTTGACACACGGATCCTTCACTCCCTTCTATAACTGTCTACATCAATCGATCTAAAGTCCCATTCGATATAGCAAGCCACGATAGTGTGGACGTTTACCATACCAAAAGACTTATACAATTGAAATCCAATTACTTGACCCATTCGATCTTGTAAATCAAGACGCGGAGAATCATAAATGAAACTCGAAGTTTCTAACCAGTGATTCACCATGCGAACAACCCTATCTCTCATAAATGAGGGAGCCGAGCAGACAATCGATCCATCTATCAAAGAATGGTACGACTGCCTCTAATTTGTGTCCTCGACATGACCAAGTGGCTTTGGCTCCATTCCACTCCCCGGGGTGAGAATGAGTCGACTTGAAATCAGCTTTGGAAAGACAAATTAGGCATTGTTTGGTAGACTTAATCAATGTTTCTCGTAAGAGGAATTACAAGAACTCTCCTCCAATAACTTATCTATATAAACTTCGAAAGTTTATAAAAGTCACCAAGAGAGCAGCAATGGAGACCATGGGTATGTTTCCATACCCTCTCCCACTTAGCTTTTTACAATAAAGGGATACGCTATCTAGTGCATGAAAGTAAACACATATAGCATGCATACATGTAATAAAGCACGTAATATTATCACATAGTCAAAATAATTACTAGAATATTATTTTCCGACTATTATGGCTTTACTTCATCTCCGTACGCATCTTCTAGTCTTTAGTCTTCGTTCTTGAATGCTCCATGTGACGAGAATATTAATTTCCAATATTTAAATCTATTTATTTTTAATAAATCCAAAAGATACTTAATTAAAAAATTAAGTCAATTGAATAAATCAAAAATAAAATTAAATATTATTAATATTTTTATTTATTTTATTTTCCCTTTCTACTTCATTAAATCTCTAGAATAATCTATCCAAGACCCACTTGGAATATTCTAGATGATTTCCATAATGAAATAAGGAAATAAAATAACTTGGGACTATTCTACATTCCAAGATTAATTAATTTCCATTTCTATGAAAATTCCCATAAAATAGGAATAATCAATTAGGAAATAAATCAATCCTAAATTAACTTTTATTCCTTTCCAATTCTATTAAATCTCTAGGATTCTATTCCAAGTAGAACTCGGAATACTCTAGAAGACTTCCATAATAGAATAAGGAAATAAAATTAATTCCAATTAATTCTTTTCCTAATCCATGAGAATTTCCCAAAAATAGGAATACTCAAATAGGAAAAACCCGAATCAATTAGGAAAGTAAATTTCCGGGAGAGCACGAAGATCACAAGGACCCCCGCGCCCCCCACCGGACCGCCATCGCCGGCCGAGGTCCACCGCCGCCACCGCCCAGCCGGCGCGCCACCACCACCGGTGGCATCGCCGCCGAGAGGCGCGAATTCGGCGCCTCACCATGCGATCGATCGATCCTCATGGATCGATCATGGGGATTGATCGATCCTTGTCCCGTTCACCCTCTCGATCATCTCCTTCGTCACGTGTCTTCTCCGGCGGTCGTTTCGGCATCGATCCAACGCAAAATAAATTACAAAATAAATTTTACACTATCCGGTATCGATTCTATACATGAAATCGACCCTATACATTTTCCGGAAAAAAGTAGAACGTAATAATAAATCCTAAATTCGGTCAACCCCCGAATTTTTACTATTACAAGCATTCACCACCAAAAACGAATCTCGACATGTCCGAGAGTTTAATCAATCCAACATACATGACAAAATAAATTAAACGAATAATAAATTAAGCCATAATAGTCGGAACCCTGCAAGGTAGAACAATTTTATCGAAAATACCGCGAACGTAAACCACGCTCTGATACCAATTGTTGGAATTCGATATCCCGGGCTATTAAAATTTGCGGAAACAATAACCCGAACGAAAACCTTCGCCGGAGATCACATGAACACCGACTCATCCGCCGGAGTCCGACCATCGGAGACCATGCGCCCGAAGACGCACAGCCCGCCCCCGGCCGAACCCCCGCGAGCCGGGGTGTTCACGCGATCGCCGATCGCACGCCGGCGATCGGTTGGGGTGGGGCTGCTCCGGCAGCCCCCGCGGCGAGTCCGGCGACTCGCCGCCAGCTGGAGGCCCCCGCCTTCACGGCGGGGTTGGGCACGGCACCAGCCCGTGCCCAGCGATCGACCCATCGTGGTCGATCGCACACCCTCGGTCGAACCGAGGGTTCCGCCCCCGTCGCCCCGCCGAAACCCTAGCCCGGGCGATCGCCCGTGGTCCGGTGGTTTCGCCACCACCACGCGATCGTCCCCGTTCATGATTTCGTGCTTCGGATCTTTGTTCTACGGTATTCTCGATAAACAAAATCAAACAATCAAGGGTGTTTAGATTTTTACCTTTCGATTCGTTGTTCGGAGAAACGAATTCAAGACGACCTTTTGAATCTTCCCACGTATTCCTTGCACTAGCTTGAACGTCGGGTGGGCGACGATCTTCCAAGCTTATGGATCCTCTTCAACTCTCTAGAACTATCAAGTATTGATATTCTTGTCTTATTAAAAAGTGAAGACCATGTAGTGCTTTTATAGGCTACGTAGGGGATCTAAAGGAGGTGGAATATTGGGCTTCCAATATTAATGATTAAATTGAGCCCAAGCCCAAATCTATTAATCTGCCATTAATATTAATTAATTTATTTTCCACTATATAAATTAATTGCACTCCCAATATTAAACCATATTATATCCAAATAATATTTCTCCGGTAGTATTATTTATTCCGTGTATTTAAGATATAAATATCCATGAATAAAATTTATTTATTGCTTAATAAATTTATTCATCTCTTTTATCCGAGACTAGTACCACTCAACCTTATTTATTATGCGGAATTAAATCCACTCGCGAGGTTTACATAATAAATCCTTATGAGCTCATCTCGGGGATATTATCAACCCTTCCGGGATACACTGTCCGGTCAATCATTCACGGCATGCCATATATAAAATATAGTGACCCAACTTAACCGGTAATTAACCCAATAATTAAATCGGTTAATTCCTTTGGTAAATCAAAGTCACTTATATTGAATATACACACCCGCAACAATATCGGGGATTAAGAATAAAATACACTGAGTCTCAAATCAATTATCGCCGAGCAATCCTAATTGATGAGTCTCAATCGATCCGCTCAATACACCAAGTGTACAAGTGTGATAAAATAATTAAGACAAATTATTTTCTCTCTCACACAACGACTATACCGATGGATTGGTCCGTGTCCATCTAGGTCGTGAGCATCTGTTTGATTAAATACGAGTAACCGATAGTATGATCTTCTGTGTGGGCCCGACACACCATACTAACTACAACGTATGAAATCCAGGACTATAATTTGCATAAATTTAATTAACAATAATTAAAAGCAAATGAATGTTCGTATTTAATAGGTAAATGAAAGTGTACAAGGAGTTCAGAATACTCAAATCTAGACATTAAGTATACTACTCCAACAAGTTGGTCATCGGGGTGAACTATATGTTCCAGTGGCTGTTGCTTGTCAACACCAACATCGAATACAGGTTCTGGTGGCTGCTCGTCTACGGCTACAGGTTCTGGTGGCTGCTGCCCGTCTACGGCTACAGGTTCTGGTGGCTGCTCGTCTACGACTACAGGTTCCGGTGGCTGCTGCCCATCTACAACTACTGCACGCCTTTTACGTCTCCGATGATCTCTCGCTTCTCCAGCAGACTTTTTTCGAGGCATCTCTGGTCGACCAACTGAACGTGTTGCCCACTGGGGTGCCTTAACCTTCATATTTTGCACATGCTCAGGATAAACATACTCATCTTCATTTGGGAAAGGCATGATATATTCTGCATAAGCATCTTTCCAACAAGAAGTATAATAGTATTTTGTGCACAAACGACTAGGTTGCAATTCAACTTTCTTCGCGGCAGCAAGTGCGTGAACACAAGGATACCTATTTAGATCAAATTTTCTGCATGAGCATTTGCCTGTCTCCAAGTCCACTACACGTCCGCTCGGTTGCAATTCAACTTTCTTCGCAGTAACAAGTGCGTGAACACAAGTATACCTATTTAGATCAAATTTTCTGCATGAGCATTTGCCTGCCTCCAAGTCCACTACACGTCCGCTCGAATTCCCGATGCGTACCTGAAACTTATGAGGATGACTAATAACATAAAACACTGGATTAAGTGAAACCAGTTTCTCAAACTTCTTTGACAAAATCTTATCAATTGCTGGAGTGAGTGTCTTTCCCCATGAATTAGCTAAAACTCGTCTTTCGGCAAACCATCTCTGCATTAGGTCACAAATGGATTTAAGCAACCCCACAATTGGAAACTCTCTTTGTTTCAATAACAAACCATTCACTGTTTCTGCATTATTGGAGGTCATAATGTTTTATCTTAATCCATCAAAGTGGGCTCTAGACCAATATCAAAAATTTGTCGATTCCAAATATTCTCTAATTCTTTCACGCTTCAAGCAAAGTTCATCAAAATGCCTTTTAAATGCTCCTACAGTGTATGCATTTGCAGCCCGATTAAACAAAAAATCAATATCGTCAACTTTTGGAAAATGAGATTTCACATTCTTTTTCAAATGATACGTGCAATGGCCATGACAAGCATTCTTATATACATGCCTAAATCTATGTGTGATCCTCTCTGAACGATCAGAGATTATAGCAAGCTCATATGTGTCACCTACAAAAATATCATAATTTTCAGAATTGTGTTTGAATAAAAATAAGTTGATTTCAGAATTGTATAGCAAGTTCATTTGTGCATTTCATAATTGTATAGCAAGTTCACATGTTCATTTCAGAACTGTATACAATATGTACATTTCATGAAATGAGTAGATATAAGACATGGAGAGAATTTGGGAAAGCAACACGTACAGTTTACATGTGCATTTCAAAATTGTATTTGAATACAATATGTACAGTTCACATTTTATTTCAGAATTGTATTTGAATTGTAATTGTATTACACACATAAAGAGAATCTGGGAAAGCAACTATCTTGGATAAGAGAATATCAGAATAGCAACAATATGGGAGAAGAAAATTTCAAAAATTTCAAACTACATACCTGTTATTATTTTCAACTTCTCAAAAAACCAAGTCCAAGATTTGTTGCTTTTAGATTCCACAATGGCCCATGCGAGCGGATAAATTTGATAATTTCCATCTTGACATGTTGCCAGAAGAAGAGTCCCCTTCCTTCCTTTAAAAAAAGTACCATCCACAGAAATAACTTGTCGCATTGACGAGTAACCCCGAATACTTTGTCCGAGGGCCATAAAGCAAAATTCAAAAATTCATCGGCATCATTAGTTTGGATAAATGTTAAAGTACCGGGATTATGCTCCTCCAACAAATGAAAATACTTTGGCAATTCCTTATAACTATCAACCGGATTACCTCGTATTAATTCCTTCCCGTGTTTTTGAGAATTATAGGCCGTACAATACTTTAATTCATACCCATACTCTCTAGAAAAGTTCATCATTACATCCTTCGGTTTGGAAACATGGTTAGGATCTTGTAAATTCGATGATAAATATTTTCCAATCAACTTAGAGGAAGCGTGTTTGTGATATCTATTGTTCAGACTACGTGAGCAAGTATGACTTCGTTCATATTTTCTAACTATAGCCGAACCTCCCAAATTAGTGGCTAACAGACGCCACTTGCACAACTCAGTTTTACAAGACACGACATACCTGGAATTATCCGACTTATTGGTTTGAAATTCAAAATGGTGCTTCAACCCAAGTATCTGCAACTTTTCTTTCAAAAGCCCCTTCGTCTGGAATATTTCTTTCACTTGAATGTCATCGTCTGGAGGAATACACCAAAAAAATGCCTCATGAACCACCAAATTCTGATTTTCAGTTGACTCGTTTGCCGACGGCTGAATAACATTACAAACTTCTACATCCGTCTCATTTGCCGGCTGTTCTGGAACTGTCTCATTTGAGTTCAACATGGGTTCAACATCATCAACTATACCCACCAAACATTGCACTTCGTTCGATTCCAAATTCTCGGCTACAACTGACCCAAGAGACTGCACCACCCTATCACCTGACCAATCATCACCACCATCTCTAATTCCCAAAACAACATTATCACCAACCTCTTTACACTATACATCAACCTCATGGATCGTTTTCACTTTCAATGTTACACATGGTTGGTATCGTCATCGTTTATTGAATACGGCAAATTGAACAGCGGGTCTTTATTTTTCATTGGCCGATGACATCGCAAAACCATTTCGTAAAGAGAAGAATCGATTTTCAACCGATCAATAAGCTTCTGATACAAATCCAAATACTTTATGTTTTTTGGAACAAGAAATGGAATTACCTTACCATTCTCAATCCCACCATCAAATACCCAAGACACAACACCATCAGAGTGAATAAGATCCTCTGTATAACAAACCGACAACCACACTTCTCTAGTCATTGCACAACACACTGATTTAGCTTAGCTGGATTGGGGGATACTGAGGACTGCGAGCTTCGAATTGGAGACGGAGTAGGCGAATCGACGATGATGAGCTCGTAGTATTTACGGCCAGCGAATGGAGAACGACGGATTAAAGACGAGCGGCGAACGGAAAACGGTCGACGAGCTGGTGGTAATTAACTACACACGGAGTAGGCGAATAGGCGATGATGAGCTCGCAGTATTGACGGCAACGAAGAACGACGAACGACGGATTGAAGACGAACGGAGAACGTGAACGGCCGACGAGCTACCCCGCGAGCTGCTGGTAATTAATTAGGGTTTTTCACGAATCGATTTTGGGGAAGAATGAGGAATTAATTTTCGATTTTGGGGAGGAATGAGAAACTCCTTTTCTCAAGAATGGATTTTGCAAATTAGGTTTGAGGATTCATTTTCGATTCTGGAAGCTGTACACGGGTGCTAGCAGAGGAATCAGAAAATGGGTTTGGGTTAATGGGTCAAGGGTGTTAATGTAACTACACATTCATTTTAATTAGTAAATAAAAAAGGGGGTATATGATAAAAAAAAAAATTATGACCGGGGTAGTTTATTAACTAACAACTTTGACTAGGGTAGTTGATCAAAGCAGCCCTTAAAAATGGGGCCCTTTCTTAGCTATAGTTTACAATACACCCCATTACTTATTAAATTAAAATATTAGTAATTATTTTGCACTTCCTTTCTTTCCCGTAGAAAATAGGCTGCTCAAAATTCCCAATTTCTCAACCTTAATTCACGCTCCCACAAAAATCTATAGGTTGCCAGCATCGTCTATAGGGATTATTAGCCGGAGAACATGATGAATCAGGAGAACGGACACTTAATGTTGGTGGACTTCGATCCCTCGACGAAGCTCCCGCCAAAATCTCCGGAATCTGGCTCGATCTCGTCCGATTCCGGATCCACGCAGCCGCAATTCGCGTCTTTGAAGAAAGAGGGATTCGGTTTCCAAGGCAACCGCCGCCGCGAAAAATCGGGGATATCGTCGGAGAGCTCGGAGGCGGAGTCAGTGGAGAAATCGAACTCGTTCGTGGGCACGGAGGAGTACGTGGCGCCGGAGGTTCCTGGGCGACGGCCACGATTTATCCGTGGACTGGTGGTGCTTGGGAATCATGTTGTACGAGATGCTCTTATTTTTCTCACTTCACCTTTTTTTATTTAACTACTAATATAAAGTAAATTATATTTTATGTTAATAGTATTTTTGTTTAATACAACAATAATTATTCAACTGCAAAAATAAATTAATAAATTATTTTTATATCACACCAATATACTAACTAAAAAAATCAACAAAATAAAATTAACATTTACTTAAGATTTTGGCCCCCCTCAATCCAAACTCTGGGTCCGTGATACGTACCTCGTTGGAAAGATAGATGAATTGATACGAAGAACACGGAATTCGGGTTTCGGATACCTGGGTAGATGAAGATCCCAAACTTCTGAACCTAATTCGTTGAATTGATTAGATTGAAGAACCTAACCCCCAAAACGGAATTGACGCAGCTACTTGGAATTGATGAAGACACACGAACGAAGTATGTATGCTTCGTTGATTCGTCGGGTTGATCTCTTTTGGCACAATCGAAAAGAGAACGAAAAGAGTAGAGAGAATAAACTCACGAAATAATTCAATTATCATAAAAGTTGTGTTCTAAAACAATGGGTTCATAGCCTTTATATAGGCTGACCTAAAACGTCACAAAACAAAAGGAAAATTACGCCACAAGTCTTGAAATCGCGAAAACGCGATTTCCATAAATATCAGAACGCATGTCGTCCGACATGAATGTGTGTCGTCCGACATTCAACTTGTCGTGCGACAGGATATAGCTGTCGTCCGACATCTTCACGTCGAGCGCGGTGATTCACGTCGCTCGCAGCCAGGATGTTCTGGACCCTCACGTCGCTGCAGCCATTCTACGTCGCTCGCAGCAACTTTGTCGTCCGACATGGATTTGGTGTCGGACGACACCAAGCCATTTTCGCCATTTTCGCCATTTTCATGGCTGAACTCTACGGCGCATCCTCGGCTCACTTCTGACCTCCGTTCCAGCTTCGTCTTCAATGTTCCAGCTTGAAACTCCATGTCCTCTGATGGATCGGCCTCCTCGTACATAATCACGTTAACAAGGTTCGGCTTTTCCTCCTCTCCAATGGGTTTCTTCAATAGCTCTTGCGCCCAAACTTCTTGGATCATCACCATCAAGCTTGCCTTGAACTTCTTAGCTCTCGAGCGCGTCACTGGTCCAACTGGAACATGCACCGGGTCTTGTATCATTGACGACTCTGGGTCTGCATCATTCCCCTCCTCTTGAAGAGGATTTGTCCTCAAATCCAAGTCGTCACCTGCATCGAACAAACTCAAGTCAGTAACATTGAAAGTAGCACTAACATTATACTCACCTGGGAGGTCCAGCTTGTAGGCATTGTCGTTGATACGCTCCAACACTTGGAATGGTCCATCGCCACGAGGAAGTAACTTCGATCGGCGCTGCAATGGAAACCTCTCCTTGCGCATATGCAACCACACCCAATCACCAGGTTCAAACACTACTTTGCGACGTCCCTTGTTCGCTTGTTCGGCATATTGCTTGGTTCGCCTCTCTATGTTCATCCTCGCCGTCTCGTGTATCTGTTTCACAAAATCAGCCCTTTTCTGGCCGTCAAGGTCAGTATGCTCATGCACAGGTAAAGGAGATAAATCCAAAGGAGTCAAAGGATTAAATCCATACACAATCTCAAAAGGAGAAAATTTAGTAGCAGAATGAACACATCTATTATACGCAAACTCAACATGAGGCAAACACTCTTCCCAAGACTTAATGTTCTTTTTAATAATAGCACGTAGTAAAGTAGACAAAGTCCTATTTACTACCTCAGTTTGACCATCAGTCTGGGGATGACAAGTAGTAGAAAATAACAACTTCGTACCTAGCTTACACCACAATGTCTTCCAAAAATAACTAAGAAACTTAGAATCCCTGTCAGACACAATAGTCCTAGGCATGACATGTAGTCTAACAATCTATCCAGGGGCGGACCCAGCCGATGGGTTCAGGGGGGGCCATTTTTCCCGTTAAAATTTTCCCTAGTCTCGTAACAATATAGATTAAAAAAATGTTATTATTTGATTTTTTAAACTAAAAAATGAAAATTATAAATGTATTTTTAAGTTAAAAAATAAAATAATTGCGAGTATGATTGAAAAAAAAATAAAATTGTATTTCAAAGAAAAAAAATAAGATAATTTTTTTTGAGGTAACTGTTATTGTTGAGCATCCATTTAAAAAAAATGAGTCTCGTATGGGATTGAGTGAGTAATATTTAAGTGATTATTGTTAATAATTTAAACTCTCATGCTTCCAAAAACAATTGAGATACTTTTATGTAAGGTGATTAAGAAAATGATATTTACTTTTTAACACAAAAATAATAAATGAAAATGAATTTTTAAGTTGCAAAGTAATGTACTTCATTTCTAAGTGTAATTTAAAAAAGTGTAAATAGAGTAAAAGTAAATTTTATTTTAAATTGTAAAAAATAGAACAAAAATTCATGTAAATTGTATTTAAAATAATATTATTAATTATTTTCATGAAAACACTTACACTGTATTGTTCTATTTAACTTATAACAATTTATAATAAAAATTCAATTATATCTTAGTTAAAATTGAATTTCTAACTAATTTAATTCCCACACACATACGCATATATATAGGGTCTCATTATACTCCCATATATGTATGCGCATGTATCAAAAAATGTTTACATATTTAATTAGTGGTACAAATTTAATCAGTCCATCCAATTTGTATTTTTAAATCCGAGGGTAGGCCTACTTGACTCAATAAAATACATATAGTACAATGGAGTACTTAAATATATATACTCAGTAAGGTTTTTTGAAATTTCAGGGGGGGCGGAGGCCCACTCTCGTCCTTGAGTGGGTCCGCCCCTGAATCTATCTAAAGAAAATAAACCAGCCACATGAGATGCATCATCAGTTGTATGACAAGGAATGAAATGTGCCATCTTAGAGAAACGATCAACTACCACAAAAATAGAATCACTACCTCGCTTAGTCCTAGGTAAACCCATCACAAAATCCATAGAAATATCAATCCAAGGTGATGCAGGAATAGGCAAAGGCGTATACACACCATGGGCACTAACTCTATGTTGGGGATCGTGCATGTATACGCAGCGGAAAACAAAAATTTTATGAAAAACCGTTTTTCATTAATGTAAACATTTTACATTATATTGTATTTTATTTATTGAAAATCATATTTTCAATATTACATGCATTAATTGACTTAATTCAAATCTAATTAGAATAAATAATCCACCATTTAATTTAATTATCAAATAATTAAATATTTAATTCATGCATCCCATACTACATAAATTAAATCTAGCGCAATTATATTTATCATATAAATTAATTACTTCTAGCGCAACAATATTAATCATATTAATATATTACTTGTAGCGCAATTATATTAATCATATTAATATATTACAATTAATTACGCAGACATAATTAATTTGCGTCCGATGAATACCTGAGGTACTTATGATTAAATTTAGATTTAATTGTTTGCGTTAAATGTTTGCGCTATGTACTGTTAATGTTTGCACTATGGGATTTTTAATTGATAAAGAAAAATTAATTGTGATTAATTTAAATGTCAATTAAATTCAAATTGATTCGAATTAAATAATATGATTATCTTAATTGTCAATTTCACGCAAACTGATTATGTGCACATGTTTACGTAATTAATTATATATGTGTAATTAATTAATTTGATTAATTTAATTGCACAATTCAAGTTGATTAGAATTAAATAATATTATTATGTTAATTATCAATCTGATGCAAATTAATTATGTGCTGATGGTTACATAAACAGTTGATTAGAATTAAATAATAAGATTATGTTAATTGTCAATTTGACGGAAATTAATTATGTCTGCGTAATTAATTGTAATATATTAATATGATTAATATAATTGTGCTACAAGTAATATATTAATATGATTAATATTGTTGCGCTAGAAGTAATTAATTTATATGATAAATATAATTGCGCTAGATTTAATTTATGTAGTATGGGATGCATGAATTAAATATTTAATTATTTGATAATTAAATTAAATGGTGGATTATTTATTCTAATTAGATTTGAATTAAGTCAATTAATGCATGTAATATTGAAAATATGATTTTCAATAAATAAAATACAATATAATGTAAAATGTTTACATTAATGAAAAATGGTTTTTCATAAAATTTTTGTTTTCCGCTGCGTATACATGCACGATCCCCAACAGTGGTATCAGAGCGTAGGTTCTGAAATTGATTAATTGTCTATGAATATAATCGCCTTAAGCATGCTGTTTGTTGAATTGATTGATTTAATGTTGTTTAATTGGGACTTAGTTGTTTCTATTAAGATATTTATTTTTATCTAATAGATTGAAACAATGCCTAATTTGTTATCAAGTAACAATTCAATGTCCAACATGAATGCACCTCGGGGAGTGATTCATCTAGACTTGTTTTTGTTAAAACAAATTAGAGACATCGAGCCATATGATGGCATGATTCGATGGTCTGCTCGGCTCCCCCATTTATGGGAGATAGGGTCGCTCGCATGATGAATCGCTGGTTAGAAACCTCGAGTTTCACTTACGAGACATCACGTTTTGATTATTAAGATATTACTCAATTGAAATAGAAATGAAGTATCAATATTTAATTTACTGAAATTATTTATTGACCAATTAAATAATTGATTTAAATATTCGATCAACAAGGTGATAGATTAATTATTTGATTTAATTGTTAAATCAAGTTAATTAATAGAGCACCATTTAATTTACATACCTCGTTTTAATTGTGATTAAATGCTATGTGAATTATGTGAGATATATATTGTGATATATGTTATGATCGTATGTGCTCGTTAGGATGACCTATAGAGGACATAGTTGTTAAGAATCAACAATCGATCACTCACTTCATTCTCTCTTGAGAATGTATAACGATTATTCTGATGAGATAACAAACCTATACTCCTCCATTCTCTCCCGAGAATGTATATCAAGCCTTAAAGGAGAACCGATGTGTCGTTCTTTCTCCTTTCCTTCTACCGACAATAAATTATGTGAAAGCCACTTACAAGTAGTATGGTATGCCGTGTTAGCGGGGAGTACTGCTTGTGAGTTAAGCTGTAATTTATTGACATAAGATGGAGAGGTGTTAGCTACGATTCTTTTAAATATGTGTGGTCAGATAGATTAACTATGGGCTTACACATGTTTATTGGAGTCCAACTTTCACTTCTCACATCGGTAGGTCGGTCTTGACACATGGTTGACTTTGAAGGGTACGATTAACGTAGTTCATTGTCATGGTGAGGAAAAGTAATCTTTAGGGTCACATAGAGATGTGATTGAAAATGTTTCTACCTTTAGGTGAATGTAATCGGGCTAGATTAACTACGGGTTATATTCACGCTATTGGACTTAAAGCCCAACTAAGGAAAAATAAGTTTTCCCGTCTGTCTGCTAGAGGATAGCGGAATTCGAAAAATTTAGTGGGAGGCAATTAAATGATAAAGACCAAACATTTAATTGTAATCATTAATAACGAATTATCTCAATGTTAATCTTCTTAATATTTCTCAGTAATATTCTCTAAGATATCCCGTAACATCGATACTCGACCAATCCAAACTCACTGGCCCAAACCATTTGAATTGGAATCTCAATCTTGTGATTTAAAATGATGAGTGCCTCTATGTACTTGAGAATAGATTATTTGATAATCTCACTCAACCTTTGACTGCTGAGGAATGCCACTTATGAGAAATGGATTTCTAGTTCTTATGAATCGTTCATTATGAACTACAACATGAACAAAGCTCGATCCTTCAATGGATAAGTTGTTCAAGATGTTGATCAAAGAGTCAACCATCAATACGAGAAATTTGTTCTCATTATTCATTCTTCATCAAAGAAGTGTTCTTCTTGAAGAAAATGACGGAAATGGTTTCCGGTCTAAGCATAAAGATGGATAAAGGTGATACTAGAAGGGCGACTAAGAACAAGGTCAACAAATGAGTTGATGACGCTTGCCATCGTTGTGTGAATAAAGGCCATAGGGCCATAACTGCTAAAATACCTTGGGCAGAAACGTTCTGACAAAGGTTCGTATTGGGTTATAGTTATTCTATTGTTTTGAACAATTGATTATTTGTTTCGTCTAAATTTAGAAACCTGCTATTAATAGAAATGTTCTATTATTAGATCTTACTTCTATTTTTGATATAGAAGGTAAAGGTTTTAATTTTGTTTTGGAAATCCGATTTCCTTTATACAAAAGAAAGCAAATATGATTTGCTAAAGACGATAAACAAATAAACAAGAATGAACTAAACCCAAATATCAGCAATGGATAGAAGTCAAAACCCCGCACAACTTTAGCACGCTAATTGAGTGTGTTGAAGATCTATTGGATTTGATCCAAACGGAGATGTGTGATCCACTAATGTGTTACTGGTGGGGGTGGTTTTCAGCTACCAAATGTACTTATGAAGTACACGTCTCTAATTTTGAAGTGTTCAATAATTTTAGACATCAAAGTAGGAAACCAACTTGGTTGCTATATTACGATATGATCGTGGTAATAAATATTTAAGCACCAAGCTTATTGACTATCTAAAAGAGAATACGATTCTCTGGCAATGGACTCCGTCTGGAACTCCTTAATTGTATTGAGTGTCCGAATGATGGAATCAAACTTTGTTGGACATGGTTCGATCCACAAAGGGGTTCACCAAATTGTCGACGAAACTGTAAAAGTCCTGCAATTTTGACAGTCGTCCATTTGCTGAATAGTGTTACCACCAAAGCAGTTAAAACCACATCATATGAACTTGGGCACTCCCGTATCCTGCTTGCGTGAAGCGGCTAGTGGGAGATAAGTTGGATAGTAGATCCGGCTTATGCCATTTTGTGGAGTATCCTGAACATTCACAAGGATACCTGTTCTACTATATTTCTAAAACAAAATGTTTGTCTAAAGAAACGTTGCCTTCTTAGCGAAGAAGTTTCTATTCGATAGAAAAGGCAATATAGTAAATCTCGAAATAGTTCGAGAATATGAACCACACTATGAAGTTCAAACACAAGTACTTCGAGATGAACCAATTCAACAAACCACTAATATACCTCTTCATCTATCAGTTCGTTAATCCGAAAGTGTTCGGAAGGTACCTGATAGACTGATCCAACTTGATAATGATCAAGATAAAGTTGACGATGGATATGATCCAATAAACTTCAACTGATTCGTATTGGATACGAATATGGGACATTGGCTTATTGCCATGAAATTCATAATGGACTGTATCTACTCCAACAAGGTTTGACCTTGGTAGATCCACCAAAGGGAATCGTTCCCAAAGGCTGCATATTGATCTATTAATTATGACGTGAGAGTATATATATAAAGGTGTGACCTTTAAAGCAGGGATGATGGCAAAGAAATTACTCAAAGACAATGTGTTGTTTATGAGGTAATCTTTCCACCAGTCGCTATGCTTAAGTCCATTACAATTTTGCTGGCCATTTCTGCATAGTACGACTATGAGATGTGGAAAATAGATATGAGGTCTACTTTCCTTGAATGTGATATTATGGAAGAGTTGTAGCACAGCCGGAAGGCTTCATATTTTCTGGAAAGGAGCAAAAGGTTTGCATACTCCAGCGATCCATTTATGGATTGAAACGAGCATCCCTAAAATGGAACATGTGTTTTAAATACATTAGTCAAAGCGTTGACTTGGTATAAAACTTAAAGGTACCTTGTATTCAAGAAGGTTAGTGGGAGCGCAGTGAAATTTAAGTGTTGTACGTTGATGACATACTAATCATAGGGATGATTGAGTGATGTTGCAGTCAACGAAAGCACGGTTATCCACACGTTTCTCGAATAAAGGATTTGAGGAGAGGCATCATACGTATTGTGATACGTCACTATAGATATAGATCTAAAAGAATGCAAAATCTTCTCAATCCTTGTACATAGAAACTGTTTCTGAAATGGTTTAGCATGGAAGAATCCTGAAGAGATTCTTGCCAATGTCCCATGGGGTTCATCTCTCGTAATTCTTGTGACTGTAATGTTGATGGAATTCGAGGAGATGAAATGGACAAAACATATATCTCCGCACTAGGGAGCATTATGTATGGCATGCTGTGTACTAGACGTGATATTATAAATGTTGTGAGTGTCACAAGTGAATATCAGTCGAACCCAAGACCGGCTTATTTGAAGTCGTGAAGGACGAAATCCTTGAGCACTAGCAATCAAAAGCATTAAGGAATTGTTCTTAGTCTATTGGAGGTCCGAGTTGAATTTAGAGGTACTTACGAACTCTAGTTTTCAACCGGATGTGGATGACTAAAAGTCGATATCGGGATTCATATTCGAGCTTAGAGGTGGTGTCGTATGCTGGAATGGTTCCTGCAACGACTAATGATTCTACCACGAGAACCTGAATATGTTGCAGCATCTAAAGCTGTAAAAGAGACTGTTTTGGACACGGAACTTTATCCAAATGTTGGTTATAATTCCGGACGCAAATAATCAAGTAACTTGTACTGTGATTATACGGTGTCCTGTAGCAATGCTAAGGAACCGAGATCTCATCAGAAGTCCAAACATGTACTAGAGATAATATCATGTGATCTAAGAGATCAATGACAGAGGTCACGTCTGAGTCGAGAGTGTCACTTCGGAAGATAACTTTGTAGATCCCTGTACCAGGCCTTTATCTGAATATGTCTGCGAGAAACATCGAGAGTCGATGGGACTAAGATTCATGGATAGTTGGCTCTAGGTCAAGTGGGAGATTGTTGGAATAGGTGACCGGCGAGCCAACGGTTGGCCGAGCGGTTAACCGTATTCCGTTATATAACGATT
Organism: Euphrasia confusa; assembly: GCA_954870475.1. Classification (NCBI taxonomy): domain Eukaryota; kingdom Viridiplantae; phylum Streptophyta; class Magnoliopsida; order Lamiales; family Orobanchaceae; genus Euphrasia; species Euphrasia confusa. The sequence goes on along the minus strand of OX940952.1, from coordinate 24,080,925 downwards.
TATTTCATTAATTAATGAAACCTTTATTAATGGCATATACTATATCTGCTCCCAATGTTGAATCATAGATATAGTCCTGTACAGTTACACATGTTGTATGAATTCGGTTTTGTGGAAACCGAGAGATAATTCTGTTAACGCAACGTAACTGGTCAAACTCAGTTCCTAGTCGATGGGTTACGCCAATAACAAGGATACCCGGCCTTTCCCCCTTGAGACTAGCACTTAGTGTATGTGGGCTAATCTCGAGCCTCGGTGTTGGGACATCGACATACTTGAGTGGGTGCTCACTGTTGATGAGTTCACTGAACCCCCTCTCCCTGGAATCTCTAAGTGGTTATCACTGATCGAGTAGAGAATTCCATAATATAGTTGTACACAATTAATCCTTAAGACCCAGACATCACCGTGACTTCATCAGAGGACTAGCTGTATCGTGACGTGTCTCTGATTCCCTGGAAAGGGAGTAAGTCGAAAAAGGAGACAATGTTCGTGCAGTTCGAAATCTGATGTGAAGTCTGTGCATGGTAGTAGGGGATCTGATCGCTTGATATAGATCATGGATGTCCTGTGTGTTCTGATGGTTCGTAGTCCCGGAATCTCTGGCCAGAGTTGAATAGTGAGGTGATTAGAGAAATGTGTTTCTCTGAATCAATCACGACTGGATTTTACGAAACCTAGAACGTACGCACAGTTATCAAACTCAACAAGAGATCTCGATTAACCAATATCTCTAGTTTGATCGGGACATATGTATCGGAGGGATCGTACTGTACGCTAACTATATTACAAGGTTCTTGCAGGCACTTCATTTGTATCTAGGGAATTAGTGAAGCGTGGCTGCTAGACGCTCGTCACTGATTCGTTGGGCACCGACTTGTTCGGAGATTGAATAATATGATTATTAATCTAAAACTCTTGGGAGTAGTTGAAATAAGAACAATATGTTGTTCGAATCACAATATGTTGTGAGCCCACGGCTAGTTATACACCTGAACCATTGAGGGTCACATTCTCGTGTAAACCGATCCTTGAATACGATCATGTATTAATTAACTGTTAATTAAGTACATATAGTCGGAGGTCAATATGATTGAATCCGAGATTCATAATTGTGATTATGAGTTGGAAATAATACTGAGCTAAAGAAAACGGACACGATGGTGTACACTTTCTATTTTGGGAAATTTCCCGATTTAGCAGTACCCCTGAAATGGGCTTTCCGATTTTGTGAAATTGGAAATTTTTATTTTTATCTCATATTGATGAGAAAATTAAAACGAGAAAGAAAATATAATCGTTATATTTTTCGGAGATGAAATTGATTGTCAATTTTGGAGAAACGTAATGACGGCTAATGTATTGGGCCGGCTAGGGTTAATGGATCTGATCCATTAGGGTTTGAGCCCAACAAGCTCCTTTCTTCACCTATAAAAGGAGTTCCATAGGCATGAGAATTAACACACCAAAGTGAAGAGCTCAAAACCCTAGCCTCACTTTCTCTCCTCTCCTCTCTCCCTCTCGTCCGCCCCCTCGGCTCCTCCCTCGGAGGACCGCCGACAACCGGAGCCGCCGCCCGCCGCCGCCTAGTGCCGCCGCCGGCAGCCGCCTCCCCTCGCCGGAATCCGATTCCGGCACCGTTTTTCCGGCCCGTTTTTCCCGTCGTATTCTCCCTTACGTGTTTCTAGTGCAATACGTAAGTTGGATTACCTATACGAGGTGAAACCTGATTAGACGAGAGACTCCGAAGGAACGCCCGAGCACAGCCCGAGTCGCGCCCGTGCGCTCCAGCCGTGACACACGAGTCCAGCCGAGAGCCCCGCCACTCGCTCGGCTCTCCCCGCACACGACCCGTGCCGTCCCCGCGTCGCATCCGCGCGACTTCCGACGAACCTCGTTTTGTCCGATGAATCCCTGAGGTACTTACGATTAAATTTAGATTTAATTGTTTGCGTTAAATGTTTGCGCTATGTACTGTTAATATTTGCGCAATGGGATTTTTAATTGATAAAGAAAAATTAATTGTGATTAATTTAAATTTCAATTAAATTAAAATTGATTCGAATTAAATAATATGATTATCTTAATTGTCAATTTGACGCAAACTGATTATGTGCACATGTTTACGTAATTAATTATATATGTGTAATTAATTAATTTGATTAATTTAATTGCACAATTCAAGTTGATTAGAATTAAATAATATGATTATGTTAATTATCAATCTGATGCAAATTAATTATGTGCTGATGTTTACATAAACAGTTGATTAGAATTAAATAATAAGATTATGTTAATTGTCAATTTCACGGAAATTAATTATGTCTGCGTAATTAATTGTAATATATTAATATGATTAATATAATTGCGCTACTAAGTAATATATTAATATGATTAATATTGTTGCGCTAGAAGTAATTAATTTATATGATAAATATAATTGCGCTAGATTTAATTTATGTAGTATGTGATGCATGAATTAAATATTTAATTATTTGATAATTAAATTAAATGGTGGATTATTTATTCTAATTAGATTTGAATTAAGTCAATTAATGCATGTAATATTGAAAATATGATTTTCAATAAATAAAATACAATATAATGTAAAATGTTTACATTAATGAAAAACGGTTTTTCATAAAATTTTTGTTTTCCGCTGCGTATACATGCACGATCCCCAACACTCTAGACTTAGCCTGTTTGCAAATAATACAACGACCACAAACTCTCTCAACATCACGTTTCATATGAGGCCAAAAGAAATGCTCATGCAACACAGATAAAGTCTTAGCAATTCCAAAATGTCCCATTAATCCCCCACCATGAGATTCAAGCAACAATAAATCACGTAAAGAGCATTTAGGCACACAAATTTTACTTTTCCTAAAGAGAAAATCATCATGCCTAAAGTAATCTCCACTAGCGGATTGTTCACATGCTTTATAAATCTCACCAAAATCATCATCATGCTCATATAGACCTTTAATATGCTCAAAACCAAGTAACTTAGCATCTAAAGTCGAAATTAGAGCATACCTCCGAGAAAGGGCATCAGCCACCACATTCTCCTTACCTTGCTTGTATTTGATGACGTATGGAAACGTCTCAATGAACTCCATCCACCTAGCATGGCGCTTGTTCAGCTTGTTCTGCCCCTTGAGGTGCTTCAACGACTCATGGTCGGTGTGAATGATGAACTCCCGAGGCCATAGATAGTGTTGCCACGTCTGAAGAGCTCTCACCAGGGCATACAACTCCTTGTCATACGTCGGATAGTTCAAAGTAGCTCCATTGAGCTTCTCGCTGAAGTAGGCTATCGGACGTCGTTCTCGCATCAACACTGCACCAATACCAATTCCAGAAGCATCACATTCAATCTCAAAAGATTTAGAAAAATTAGGAAGAGATAGTACCGGGGCGTGTGTCAGCTTGTCCTTCAAAGTCTGAAAGGCTTCGTCTTGTGCCTTTCCCCACTTGAACTCCACGTTCTTCTTGATCACGGCGGTTAAAGGTGCTGCCATGCTGCTGAAGTTAGGCACAAACCGTCGATAGAAGCTGGCCAAACCATGGAAGCTCCGTACATCTCCAATGCTCTTTGGCGTTGGCCACTCCTGGATAGCTCGTATCTTTTCCTCGTCAACCTGTACACCCTGTGCACTAACAACAAAACCAAGGAAAACGACCCTATCCGTACTAAAGACGCACTTCTTACGGTTAGCATACAACTTCTCCTGCCTAAGTGCAATCAAAACTTGTCTCAAATGAAACACATGCTCGTCATGATTTTTGCTATATACCAAGATATCATCAAAGTACACAACAACAAGTTTTCCAATAAACGCACGCAAGACATGATTCATTAAACGCATAAAAGTACTAGGTGCATTAGTAAGTCCAAAAGGCATAACTAACCACTCATATAAGCCAAGTTTTGTTTTGAAAGCAGTTTTCCATTCATCTCCTTCTTTAATCCTAATTTGATGATATCCACTACGTAAATCAATTTTTGAAAACACGCAGGATCCACATAACTCATCAAGCATATCATCAAGTCTAGGTATGGGATGTCGATACTTTACCGTGATGTTATTGATAGCTCGGCAGTCGCAACACATCCTCATCGATCCATCCTTCTTGGGTACGAGAAGTACAGGTAACGCACAAGGACTCAGACTCTCCTTCACGTGCCCTTTGGTCAACAACTCGCCAATCTGCGTCTCCAACTCCTTTGTTTCCTCTGGGTTGGTACGGTAAGCCGGGCGGTTTGGTAGCACAGCTCCGGGTACAAAGTCGATTTGATGCTCTATCCCTCGGATGGGTGGTAGACCAGGTGGTGTATCCTCCGGGAAAACATCATCGAATTCCTGCAAAACAAACTCAATAGAAGGGGGTATAGGGGGTAGATCGTTAGTAATAACCAGGTTCCCCTTCCACAACAACACGAACAGTTGCCTCTTCTCATTCACCGCCTCCTTCACTTCACTAGCACGAGCAAGATAGGCTCTATGAATCAAGGCATTCTCCTTCGTGGGTAAGGGCTGCTCTTTGGAAATCGCCCTTGCTGCCTCTTTTTGCATTTGTACTTGATCCTCATAAACTTGTTTAGGAGTAAGAGGAACAAGTGATACCTTCTTAGTGTTATACTCAAACGAGTACTTGTTGGTGAAGCCGTCGTGTATGGCTCTCCTATCGAACTGCCACGGTCGTCCCAACAAGATGTGACTCGCTTGCATCGGAATGACGTCACACAACACCTCATCCTCATACTTCCCAATGCGGAAAGGTACCTTCACTTGCTTGGTCACCTTGATGACACCGCACTCATTTAACCACTGCAGACGATATGGTTTGGGATGTTTCACCACAGTCAATCCCAAACGCTGAACCATGGTAGCACTAACCACATTCGTGCAGCTCCCTCCGTCAATGATGACACTACACACCTTGTCCTGCACATGACATCTCGTGTGGAAAAGGTTTTCTCGCTGCTCCCTCTCAACGGGCTGTGTCTGGGCACTCAATACTCTCCTAGCTACAAACAGTTGGCCTTCGGTTGGTAAAATGTCCTCCTCATCCTCGGAATCCACTGTAGCTGTAGGTGCCGGTTCCTCGCCTTCATCATCAGTCACGACCTCTCCGTCGTCTCTATAGATCATGAGTCGTCTGTTAGGACACTCACTCATAATGTGCCCAAATCCCTGACACTTGAAACACTTCTTGTCTCGGTTGCGACTATCAGGATTTGATGGCCTGGCCTGAGTTGCTGAACCTGCACCCTCCGAACGACCCTTAAAGAAGGTCTTCTTCTCGTCTCGATGTGGAACCTCTCTCTTCCAGTGGTTCTCTTTAGGTGTAGAACCACTCGGGCCTTGGGGTGATCTCCAAGAAGACTGATTCGGCTTTGCACTGCTAAAACTACCCCTCCTCTTATGCTGATTCTCAATCTTGACCGCCATGTGAACCATATCCTCTAACTCGACGTACGGTTGCAACTCCACGGCATTACGAATCTCCCAATTCAGACCAGCCAAGAACCGAGCCATGGTAGCTTCCCGATCCTCCTCAACGTTGGCCCAAATCATTGCCACCTCCATCTCCTTAAAGTACTCATCTACGCTCTTCGTTCCTTGTCGTAGATTCTGTAGCTTGATGTACAACTCCCGGTAGTAGTGGGAAGGTACAAATCTCTTACGCATCACAGACTTCATCGCGGCCCATGTTTCAATAGGTTGCTCATAGTTCCTCCTCCTACTGGCAACCAGCTGATCCCACCAAACCAAGGCATAGTCAGAAAATTCGATTGCCGCCAATTTCACCTTCTTGAGCTCTGAATAATTGTGGCAGTCAAACATCATCTCGACCTTTCTCTCCCATTCAATGTACAACTCTGGATCGTTCTTCCCCATGAATGTAGGAACAGTCATCTTGATGGTGCTCAAATTATTATCCATTTCGTCAGCCTCATCGTCTTCGGGGTTGGCATCCCTATGTCGCCCATTCTGACGATTCTGGTCATTTCGACCGACGTTACGCCATGCTACTCTCCGAGTCTCTGGATTCTCTCGACGAGATTTTTCCTCCAGTGCAAGTAGTCGGTCATGTACCACATTCATCTCAGTGTGTAAAAGCCTCTCCATTCGCCCATAAACCTCATCTAACATGGACTGGAATTGGGCGTTGTTATTAGATCCCTCAGCTGTCCCCTTATTTTTCGTGTCTTCAGACATACCTGCACAGAAAACGTTAGTAATAAAAGCAATAAAGTAAAAGAAACCTCACCACCTCACAAACGCTCGTGTATCACACTCAAGATGGGATTCACTCAGCACTCGTGTTTCACTCAGGTATGGCTTTTTTCACTCTAATGTTCTCACACACTCTGCCTTTTACCACTCGTATTCTCTCTCCAATTAACGAACTCCTCGATCTACCAGACGAGAGCAGAACCGACAAAATCCACAAAAACACAATACGACGTAGAAAGGACAAAAATCGGAAAAATATTGGAACGAAAAAATACGATAGGACCAAATTGGTTCAAAACGATGCCGGAAAACTCAGAAATCACACACAAAAATTTGGTCGAAGAAAATTTTTCCCGCCAAAATACTCTTTTTTTTTCTTTTTTTTTAATTGCTGAGTATTCGACCCACGACCAGGAACGAGACTCTCAAAAAAAATTTCGCGAAAATCGGACTAGAAATAATTTTTATAATTTTTTTTTTGTGCTTACGGATGAAAGAGATCCGATTCAGCAAGAAGAAAAGAAATACGGAAAGAAAAGAAGAATCGAGGTCACGTAATCAGAAATTAGAAACCCTAACCTGGGCTCTGATACCAGATGATACGTACCTCGTTGGAAAGATAGATGAATTGATACGAAGAACACGGAATTCGGGTTTCGGATACCTGGGTAGATGAAGATCCCAAACTTCTGAACCTAATTCGTTGAATTGATTAGATTGAAGAACCTAACCCCCAAAACGGAATTGACGCAGCTACTTGGAATTGATGAAGACACACGAACGAAGTATGTATGCTTCGTTGATTCGTCGGGTTGATCTCTTTTGGCACAATCGAAAAGAGAACGAAAAGAGTAGAGAGAATAAACTCACGAAATAATTCAATTATCATAAAAGTTGTGTTCTAAAACAATGGGTTCATAGCCTTTATATAGGCTGACCTAAAACGTCACAAAACAAAAGGAAAATTACGCCACAAGTCTTGAAATCGCGAAAACGCGATTTCCATAAATATCAGAACGCATGTCGTCCGACATGAATGTGTGTCGTCCGACATTCAACTTGTCGTGCGACAGGATATAGCTGTCGTCCGACATCTTCACGTCGAGCGCGGTGATTCACGTCGCTCGCAGCCAGGATGTTCTGGACCCTCACGTCGCTGCAGCCATTCTACGTCGCTCGCAGCGACTTTGTCGTCCGACATGGATTTGGTGTCGGACGACACCAAGCCATTTTCGCCATTTTCATGGCTGAACTCTACGGCGCATCCTCGGCTCACTTCTGACCTCCGTTCCAGCTTCGTCTTCAATGTTCCAGCTTGAAACTCCATGTCCTCTGATGGATCGGCCTCCTCGTACATAATCACGTTAACAAGGTTCGGCTTTTCCTCCTCTCCAATGGGTTTCTTCAATAGCTCTTGCGCCCAAACTTCTTGGATCATCACCATCAAGCTTGCCATGAACTTCTTAGCTCTCGAGCGCGTCACTGGTCCAACTGGAACATGCACCGGGTCTTGTATCATTGACGACTCTGGGTCTGCATCAGTCCGCCTCTGCATCACACGATTTATTATGATTGGACGTGTGATATGTCATGACATGTATGATTTGTGTGGACCCGAGATGGGTATATTATGTTGGTGTGAATCGTGCATAGCATGCAATATTATGACATGACATATGCATAGGGACTGAGATGGTCCAGAGGCTGAGATGTGATGAAGTAGTATACTTAATGTCTAGATTTAAGTGATCTGAAATCCTTGTACACATTCATTTATCTATTAATAAATAAACATTCATTTGCTTTTAATTATTGTTTAATTAAATAAATGCAAATTATAGTCCTGGATTATATGTCACACGAAAGATCATACTATCGGTTACTCGTATATAATCGAACAGTTGCTCACGACCTAGATGGACAATGACCAATCCATCGGTATAGTCGCTGTATGAGTGAGAAATTAATTTGTCTTAATTATTTTATCATACTTGTACACTTGGTGTATTGGGCGGATCTGCTTGAGATTTATCTATTAGGATTGCCTTCGATAATCGATTTAATTCTTAGTGTATTTTATTTTTAATCCCTAATATTATTGCGGGTGTGTGCATATGATATTAGTGGCTTTGATTTTCCAAAGGAATTGACTGATTAGAATAATCAGTCAATTACCGGTAAAGTTGGGTCGCTGTATTTTATGTATGACATGCTGTGAATTCTTGACGGGAAAGTATGTCCCGATAAGGGTTGATAATATCCCCGAGATGAGCTCATAAGGAATTATTATGTAAAACTCGCGAGTAAATTTGTTCCCGCATAATAATAAAGTTGAGTGGTACTATTCTCGGATATAAGAGATGAATAAATTTATTAAGCAATAAATATAATTTATTCATGGATATTTATATCTTAAACATACGAAATAAATAATACTACCGAAAGAATATTATTTAATATAATATGGTTTAATATTGAGAGTGCAATTATATTTATATAGTGGAGTTAAATATAATTAATTGATTAATTAATAGATTTGGGCTTGAGCTCAATTTAATTAATTCAAAAGAAGCCCAATATTCTACTTCCTTAAGGTCACCTACGTAGCCTATAAAAGCACTACATGACCTTCATAATAGAACAAGACAAGAATATCAATAGTTGATAGTTCTAGAGAATTGAAGGAGATTCATAGAGCTCGGAGGATCGTCGCCCATCCCGACGTTCGAGCTAGTGCAAGGAATATGTGGGAAGGCTTCAAGGTCATCGAAGTTCTTCGTTTTTCCGGACAACGAGAACGAGGTACTAAATCATAAACCCCCTTATGATTTTAATCGTTTAATATATCGTGAAATACCGTAGAACGCAAGATCCGAGGATCGAACCCCGGAACGAGGATCAACCGTGGGTGGTGGTCGAAGACCACGGCACCGCGGCGGTCGACCTCGTTAGGGTTTGGGCGTGCATGGGAGCCCTCGGCTTCTAGCCGAGGGGGCGATCGTTGCCCTAGGGCACGATCGCCGGGCGGGCGGCTGTTGCGCCTGCAGCGGCTCGTCGATCGAGCCGCCCCTCCACGGCGGGCAGCAAGTCGCCGGACTTGCTGCCGGGGGCTGCCGAGCAGCCCCAGCGATCGCGTCATGCGATCGCGAGCCCCACGTACGGGGCTCGGCTGGGTGCGCGTGGGTTCGCCCACGGCCGCGCGTTCGGTTGAGCTCCGGGCTTCGTGGCATGCTCACGATCAAACTCCGGCGATGGGATTTCGGTTGGGTTGTTTAATTCCGCAATTTTCGACAACCCGGGATATCGATTTCCAACAAGATGACCTAAACTTCTGCACAATTCTAGAGTGTATTTTTTGGTCCCAGGTGTGTGAGTAATGGCATGTATGAGTTGCACGGTAACTTGCATTGCTTGTTGCATTGCATATGTGTATTAGTGTTTGAAGTTGTATTGTATGATGATTTTGGATGATGATTGTGTTTGATGATTCGATTTGTGATATTAAATTATATGATATTTGCATTGTGATATTAGTGATATAAGTAATAAGACAATGTGATTAAATTATAAAATCAGTTTTGTTACTTATTTGAAATTGTAAAGTGGTGAGTCGATGTGACGTACTCACCCCCGCACATGTTTTTGTGTTTTGCTGGTATCAAGGTTGATCGTTGTCGTCGTCTTGTTCCGCCCGTTAGTCAGTCTCTGGGATCATATGAATTTTGTGTAGGGTTGTACCAGTGTGTATGTGTATATTTTATAAACAGTGATGCTATATGTATCTATTTTGTATACTTTGTTGTATATATTGAAATTGATTATTAGTAGTAGTTCATGTCTCGAGTTTTATGTTAAATAGTGTAAATATTATATATTTAGTAGTTTAATTGTGTTTAGTGTTTTAAACCTCTTTTGTCGGTTATTTTGGAGTTGGAGCGTCACATATGCACCATATACATACTCCCCAACGTCTTTTCTATGAATTAGTATTACGAAAATACTGTAGCTCTAATTTTTTTTCTAAAATAAATAAAATAATAGCTTTATCTCATATAATCATTCACTAGTTATTTTTAAATTATAAAAAATAAATGTATAATTATTTAGAGGAGAGGGAATGTAAATATATATTTAAGAAAAAACATATATAATTAAACCTTAAATATTAATTATTAAAGAAACACTATATCCAATAACCATAATTTTGCCATTTTGTTTTATAGAAAATAATCATATATAAAATTGGAACAATGTTAAGAAATACAATTTCTGAAGGGGAAATATAATTTTAAGGGGGTTTTATAAAAAGAGTAAGTTCTACGTGTTTCATTATAGTTAAATACTAATCTTTTGTGTAATTGTAAAAAGGATGACACTTCCAAAACTACTCTTTATGTGTGTTTTTCACGCTTACACAAAATTTACAGAAATTTAAATTTGTTGCAATTAAAAAATACATAATATATATTAAATCATTCAATTTAAGAAAATTTAACCTCCTATACGCAATTTTTTCTTTCCATTAACACGAAACTACGATCGAATCTTTCAAAGCACAAGGTTTTGAGGAAGCAGTATCTTGAGCCCAAAGCTTCTGACCGTCAAAATTCTGTGATATCACCAGTCGATAAAGCTACAAGGGGAGCAAGAGGAGAATCGACGATAAAGCTTAACTTTAGGTAGGTTGTTCCTTCATTTTTTTTATCTCTGTTGAATCTCTAAGAAAATCACTCCTTCGTCCTCACCAAATCACACCCGGTGGTATGAAATTCGTAGATTTGAGAAGCAATATTTCACCCAATTGACAACGCAGTCGATTCGTAGTTTCGGTGAATTAGGTATTGTTTCACCATCGGAGTTTTCATATGGTATCAGAGCTTCGGTTCCTCTGAGATCCGTTTCCCTATCGTCCCTTTTTTTTTTTTTCTCCCTCTATATCGCTGCTGCAATGGGCGATACGTCTGAGACAGTAATTATCTCAAATTCACAAAACCCTAAATCGATTTTTGCATCTCCAAACGAAGATCCTTCGTCACCTTATTTTCTGCATATGTCCGATCACTCAGGGGTGAAGGTTATCTATGAGACCTTCACTGGAGATAACTACAACGCCTGGAAGAAGTCGGATCAGATGTTCCTTACCATGAAGAACAAATTGGGGTTTCTCGATGGTTCTATCTGCACCCCGACTCCAGATGATTCAATTCTCTTCACGGCATGGTATCGGGTGAACGCGCTCTTACTCTCCTGGTTGATGTATTCGATAATTCCTGAAATTCGTTCTACTCTTATGAATTTTACCAACGCGAAGGATGCGTGGGACGAGATTGGGCTAAGATACGCGAAAAGCGATGGGCCCAGAGTTTTTCTGTTGGAGAAGAGTTTGAGTACTATAGCTCAAGGGTCACAAAATATTACTGCTTACTACAACACCTTCAAGGGCCTTTGGGATGAGTACATTAACTACAGACCGATCCCTTCTTGCACATGTGGTAACTGTACATGCAATGTAGGGTTGGCCTCCCTTGATCTTCAACAGAAAGACTCTGTGCTTAAGTTCCTAGTAGGGCTGAACGACTCCTTTCATCATCTCCGCAGTCAGATCCTTATGGCTCATCCCATACCGTTTCTCTCTAAGGTCTATTCTATTTTGAGGCAAGAGGAAAGTCAAAGGATGTTGCAGCATCAAACTAACTCACTTGGGCTTTTTAGTAGCTCTATGAGTCATCCTAGTCAGCCTGGAGGTGTGGATTCTATGGTCAATGCAGCTTCTGCTGGTAGGGGAAAGCAACTCAAATACACAGGCAAGTGTACCTTTTGTGGATACCTTGGGCACCCGGCTGAGAAATGCTACCAGTCTAAGGGATATCCTAGCCATTGGAAAGGGACAAGAGCAGCTAGGATTGCGCCTGGGCATGTTCCACCATCAGGTCTGCACCCTAGTGTCCAGACAATGTCTTTTGCAAATCAAGTGTCATCTGAAGATGTTGGGGCTGATCTGGATCTTTGTGACCCGAGCCTTTATGACAAGTTCCTACAGTTCATGAGAACTAAAAATCAGGCTCCTGGAGTCAATGCTACACATCATGCTGCAGTTGCTGTTGGAATGCCACAACCTGATGATCATGGTACCCTGCACAACCCTGAGAGGGTTGGAGGTAACCCTAAGGCTTTTACTTCTTATAATGTGTCCCCTATTTGGATTATTGACACTGGTGCATCTGATCACATGGTTAATTCCTTGAGCTTTTTTTGTGATCAACCTATCCCTATAAGTTCAAAAGTACAACTTCCAACTGGAGAGTGTACTATAGCAACTCATAAAGGAACTGTTAGGATTAGTAATTTTTTTATTCTTCATAATGTGTTGTGTGTGGCTGCTTTTAAGTTCAATCTTGTGTCTGTTTCTCATTTAACAATGGTAGAGGGAATTGCTGTGAAATTTTCCTCCAATCATTGCCTATTGCAGGACCAAAAAACCAACCAAACTATTGGCTATGCTGAATCTTTACATGGGCTCTATCACCTTAGGGTTGATCCTGCTAACACACATGACTCTCCTATGAAGCCTGTGATATCTGCTGCTCTTACATCTTCTGAAACTTCCCTTTTATGGCATTATAGGCTTGGCCATGTTCCTTTTAAAAAATTATTTTCTATAAGTAATTTACATATTAATAATGTGGATAAAGAAAAACCTTGTGATATCTGTCACTTTGCTAAACAAAAAAAACTGCATCTTTCTGAAAGCATTTCTCATTCTTCCGCTATTTTTGATCTTGTTCACATGGACATTTGGGGCCCTTTTAAGGTTCAGTCTTACTGTGGTTACAAATATTTTTTGACTATTGTTGATGATCACTCAAGAAGTACTTGGGTTTTTTTGATGAAAACTAAGTCTGAAACAAGATCTCACATGCAAATTTTTTACAAAATGGTTGAAACTCAATTTCAATGCAAAATAAAGTATATAACGACTGACAATGGAATGGAATTTTCATTTCCTACTTTTTATCTTTCGAAAGGAATTTTACATGAAACTTCTTGTGTTGAAACACCCCAGCAAAATGGTAGGGTTGAAAGGAAACACCAACATCTCCTCCAGGTTGCCAGGGCTTTACTTTTTCAGTCTTGTTTGCCTTTGAATTTTTGGGCAGATGCTATTCAGACAGCAGCTCACCTCATTAACAGAAGTCCTTCTGTTCTTTTGAAAAATAGAACTCCTTTTGAAATCTTATATGGTAAGCCTCCTGACTACTCGCACCTGAAGGTTTTTGGATCTTTATGCTATGCATCCACTTTAAGTAGTGGCAGGAACAAGTTTGATAGCAGAGCATCAAAATGAGTATTTATTGGTTATTGACGCTACCGTCGTGGAGTAGCGCAAAATAATATTTATAAGTCCTAAACTATTCACTAGCACAAGTACTAGTAGCAAGTATAGGGTCGATCCCACGAGGAGGCGATTTAGCTTATAGTTTTCCCGGCTTTGATTGCTCAATTGGGTTGTCACGTTTGAAAAGGTTTTGTTTTGGAAAGCAGTTGGGCACTGCCGAACCGTGTTCACCGTGTTCACTTGACTCGAGAACAACAAATAGCTTAAACAGAAATAAAGTAGCATGCAACTTAACTAACAGACTGAGCAATTAACAGACTTGACTAAACAAATAAGAAATCAAATAAAGAATAAAGTATCCAAGCATTGACTCCACTGACTTCCCCCTTGACCTATGTTGTGCTGATCATTGGTACGTATATCATTTTGCTAACAGTTTTGTCTTCCAGTTATAGACCCCAAGTATTAACATCCCTATAGTGTCACGCATATTAATACCCAGAACCCTCATTCGCTCTTATGTTTAAGTCCTATTAGATCTCTCTCAATAGGTCTCCTGACGTTGACCAATTCGACACTATGTGACCGCATGAGTCTAAGTTGATCAAGGCGCCTTCATCCTCCAAGCAAACCCGGAATGGCCAATAGCTTGCCTGGACAGACCCAAGTCATACGACCACATCTCCAGCAACATGTTGTACTTCGCGGACGCCCAGTCTCCCGGTCGCATTGATCCACGTACTTGTGTGTTAGGCAAGTCGGGGTTCCCACTGGTCATTGTAGGATTGCCCAAGTCCCTAACATGCTTAAGTTACTACCCTGTTGAATCGGGAACAAAACTCAGCTAGTTGCTGTCCTCACTAAGCCTCCCGGCACGATCACGTCTTAGGGTTGGTCAGGTTCTGTCTTTGCCCAGATACAAACAGATTAGCTACTTGACATAATTAAAACAGAAAATAAAACAAAGGAATTAGGGCGAACTAAATTATGCATTGAAAACGGGAAATTGTTCAACAAAGAAATAAAACTAAGTACGGAATTAGAAGCATGAAAACATAAAGATTGTTTTTGGCCCGAAGGCTTAACAAGAAATAAACGCCGGCGAGTTTTGTTGCTCACGCGGCTGCCGGTTTCTTCGCTGGTCAGGTAGGTCTTCGATCCGTCTTCGTCGCTCCTGTGTTGTTGTTCTTCATCAGTCACTTCTTCTTAAATAGACGGGCTTCAGATGATGAGAGACGTGTGGGGGAAAATACCTCCAAGTGCGGACGAGAGTCCTACTTGGGTTGGAGTTTGAATCTGGCCGCCTTTGAAGACTCCGCAAATTCCATGACTCCTGGTACACCGACTGCCCAACGTTCCGTCTCCGTCAATGTTAGTGCTTGCCTATGTACTTCCTTCTCTGACTGATTGAGGTAGCGGTGTTGGAAATCGACTACCCGAGACATGTCCGTTCGACTACTCGAACATCCGGACAAGCCCAGTCGACATCCAGTATGCCCAAAGTGTTCACGACGAAGCCCCTGACCCGAAATGCACCCAGCCATCGCACCCGAGGCACGACCGCGCAAAAACGAGAGGCTTCTGGCCTCTCTGTCGTCCGACACCAGAAGGTGTCGTCCGACAAGACCGTCCAATGTCTTCCGACACCAGAAGGTGTCGTCCGACAAGCCTGTCGGCCGACAGTAGAACCTGTCGTCCGACACCCGTCGCGAACAGCGGCGGGATTCGCCCGTTCTGGCTGTTCCGATGTGATTTTCTCGATCCGACTGCCATGCCGGAGGTCAGAAACCTCCCAGCAGTCCGAGAATGTCACATCCAAGCCACGGGATCCGATCTACGTTCAAAATATGATTAACGAAATATGAGATCGAATAAATTGCGGAAAAGAGAATCGATCTCATACCTTCTCGGTCGATTGTTGAGACCTTAGATGCTTCTAACGTATGCCTCAGATCCTTTGACTCCAACCGTTGTGTGGGCAACGATCCGTTGGGTCTCCTTTTCTGCTTTCTCCTTTTTCTACCAGCGTTATATTTTCTATTCTCTGATGAGAGAAAAATAATTGCGCTACACTGATTTATTTTTGCAGAGAAAAACTTAATTGCGCTAACGCAATAATGTTTTCTCAGAAAAATAAAAAGCTGCGGAATGTAGGTTTAGGATAGGCAAGGTAGGATATTTATAGAGTTACGTTAGGGACCTTAGGATAAATTAATTAAGGGCTAAATTGAAATATTAATTAACTTGGAATACGTAAAAGCAATTCCTTAATTAATCGATTTCAATTTTAATTATTATTAACTCCACTATAAAATAATAATTGAATTCCCGAAATTAATTTTAATATTATTTCAACAATAATAATTCCGCCGAAATTACATATACGACTTTCCCCGTGTTTAAGATATCGAACGTCCACGAATTTATTTAATTACTAATAATTAAATTAATTCGTTTCTTATTATCCGAGACTAGTACCACTCATCCTTATTATCATGTGGAACAAATCCACCTGCAGGGTTTACATGATAAACATTATGAGCTCATCTCGGGGACGTAATCAACCCAATAAACGGGACACGGTTTCCTGTCTATAATCTATAGCATGCCGTGTGTACAATTCCGATTCCCAATTTACCGAGTATCTCGACTAATCAAATAGTCTCACTCATTGGCAAGTTAAAGAACCGAGAATTGGACATACGCACCTATAATTATATAGGGATTAAGAATTCGTATATCCGTAATTCTGAGGTCTAGTTCGATTACGTCGATTAGTATAAATCGAACGCCCTCCCGTGGTCCTGCTCAATACACCAAGTGTACAAGTGTAACATAATAGTCAAGACCAACTATTACCCAGTCACACTACGACGTACCGATGGATTGTCCCTGTCCATCTAAGTCGTGAGCTTCTGTTCGATAATATACGAGTAACCGACAGTATGATCTTCCGCGTGTCTCCTCACGCCATACTGTCTACAACGTATATATCTAGAAATATTGCATTCAAGTACAAGGTAGACAAAAATGCCGACAGTTTGATTAATAGATAATGAAAAACACAGATAAGGAGTTCCATATTGTCACTAAACTAGACATTTAGAATATAACTCCATCAATCTCCCACTTATACTAAATCTCTAGTTGCCCTCTACCATACATCCGATACCCATCCCCTTCACGTGTCTCTTGAACGCTTCCGCTGGAAGTGCCTTCGTAAAGGGGTCAGCCAGGTTATCCGCTGATGCAATCTTGGTGACAACCGCATCGCCTCTCCTGACGATGTCTCTAATCAGGTGGTACTTGCGATCTATGTGTTTACTCGCATTGTGGGCTCGTGGTTCCTTTGCATTAGCCACTGCACCGCTATTGTCACAATAAATTGTGATAGCTCTAGGCATTTTAGGAACCACATCCAAGTCCATAAGGAAGTTCCTGAGCCACACCGATTCTTTAGCTGCCTCAGAGGCTGCTACATATTCGGCTTCCATGGTAGAGTCCGAAATGCATTTCTGCTTAACACTCTTCCATGAGACTGCTCCACCTCCCAATGTGAACACATAGCCTGATGTAGACTTTCGCTGATCCTTATCAGATTGGAAATCCGAGTCTGTGTAACCAATAGGAATCAACTCGGACGCTTTGTAACTCAGAACATAATTCCTAGTCCTTCGCAGGTACTTAAGTATGTTCTTTACAGCAGTCCAGTGACCCTGTCCAGGGTTACTCTGATATCTAGCTACCATGCCCACGGCATAGCAGATATCAGGTCTCGTGCACAACATGGCATACATTAGACTTCCTACTGCCGAAGCATAAGGAACCTTCTTCATGTAATCTATCTCCTTTTGTGTTTTGGGACACATGTCTTTAGATAGATGAATTCCATGGCAGAAAGGTTGAGCACCTCTCTTGGAATTCTGCATGTTGAAACGAGCCAGAATCGTATCAATATATGAAGCCTGGGACAAGCTCAATGTTCTTTTCTGGCGATCCCGTAAAACCTTGATCCCAAGAACATGCCCAACTTGCCCTAAGTCTTTCATATCGAATTGCTTGGACAACCATCCCTTTATGTCCGACAACATCTTCACATTGTTGCCAATTAGAAGAATGTCATCTACATAAAGCACGAGAAACGCCACGCTGTTTCCGTCACTTCTCCGGTATACACACGACTCGTCCATGCTTTGAATGAATCCATAAGACTGGATAACCTCATCAAACCGCATGTTCCAAGATCTAGAAGCTTGCTTCAATCCATAAATGGATCGGTTTAGATTACACACTAGATGCTCTTGGCCTTTCTTGATGAAACCTTCTGGCTGTCTCATGTAAATGGTCTCGTCAAGATTCCCATTCAAGAATGCTGTCTTGACGTCCATTTGCCACACCTCATAATCCATATGAGCTGCTATAGACAAAAGAATCCGGATCAACTTTAGCATAGCTACCGGCGAAAAGGTTTCCTCATAATCGATCCCTTCTTTCTGAGTATACCCTTTCGCAACAAGCCTAGCCTTGAAGGTTTCCACCTTCCCGTCAGACCCTCTTTTTCTCTTGTACACCCACTTGCAACCAATGGCTTTTACACCTTTGGGCGGTGCTACAAGATTCCAGACCTGATTTGAATCCATTGATTCAATCTCAGATTTCATCGCTTTTTGCCAGGACTGAGCATCTTGATCTTTAAGCGCCTCGCCGTAGGTCCAGGGATCGGCTTCATGTTCTCCAGGTAACAAGTCCGAAGACTCTCCTATAAACATGAACCTATCGGGTTGTCGAACAACCCTCCCACTACGACGACGCTCCGGTGTAACCTCAGTAACTACAGGTGCAGACTGTGGTGGCGTATCACCCGGTTCGGTTTGTTCTAAGCCTTGATCGTCCCCTCTCAGTTCGTTTAGTATTATCTCACTCTTGGGCTTGTGGTCCATTATATAATCCTCTTCCAAGAACCGAGCGTTGGTGCTAACAACGATCTTCTGGTCCTGAGGACTATAAAATAGACCACCTTTCGTTCCTCTAGGATATCCTATAAACAACCGAATATCTGAACGAGATTCCAATTTATCAGCCCCATGCTTCAGCACATGTGCTGGACAACCCCTGATCCGAATGTGTTTCAAGTTCGGCTTTCGCCCGGTCCACAATTCCGAGGGCGTCTTAGGGACTGATTTAGAAGGAACTAAGTTCAGGATATACGCCGCTGTTTCCAAGGCATATCCCCAGAACGAAACTGGTAGGTCTGAGTAACTCATCATAGATCTTACCATTTCCATAAGAGTCCTATTCCTTCTTTCTGCTACACCATTCTGCTGGGGCGTGTATGGTGCAGTCATCTGGGAGTCAATCCCATTCTCTAATAAGTACGCCTTAAACTCTCCCGAGAGGTACTCTCCTCCACGATCATATCGTAGAGTCTTTATGGTTTTACCATGAAGGTTCTCCACAAGAGCTTTGTACTCCTTGAACTTGTCAAAGCACTCGCTCTTGCGGCGCATCAGGTATATAAAACCATACCTTGAGTAATCATCAGTGAAGGTTACGAAATATTCATAACCTCCTCTCGCTTGGACAGATAAAGGCCCACACAAATCAGAGTGAATCAACTCTAGTACTTCCTTGGATCTATACCCTTTATCAATAAAGGGTCGCTTGGTCATTTTTCCTTCCAGGCATGATTCGCAGGTTGGAAAGTCCTCATCTTTCACACTACTGAGTATTCCATCAGTTATCAACCTTTGAATCCTACCCAAGTTAATATGACCTAGCCTAAGATGCCTCAAGTACTTTTGATTCATTCTAGAAGGCTCCTTTCTCTTATTGGTACTAGATGTGTTAAAAGACTCTACTCGTTGCATCGTGGAATAATCAGGATTCAGTATATATAAGTTGCCTATCAATGTACCAGAACAGATATACTCACCATTCTTTTTGATAATAACAGAACTATCAAAAGAAACAGAATATTTATTCAAAACCAACTTAGAAACCGAAACAAGGTTCTTTCTAAAGTTCGGTACATAAAGACAATCATTCAATACTAAAACTTTATTATTAAAAGATAAATGAACATCTCCCACTGCAACTGCCGCCACTTTCGTAGCATTGCCCATGTAGATGGTGATCTCTCCCTCTCTAAGCCGCCGGGTTTCCTGGAACCCCTGCAAAGAATTGCAGACATGATCAGTGGCTCCCGTATCCACACACCAGGTACCGGTGGATAATACCGCTAAACATGTTTCAGTGACTAAGGAAAAGTTCATACCTCCTTGTCTGAGAGGACAATTAGACTTCCAATGTCCAGACTGCTTGCAACGGAAACACTTGCCCTTGGGCTTGTTCACTCCATTCTGTGGTCCACCAATTCTGGGTCCACTGGGTTTCCGTCCTTGCTTCTTCTTCCTCTTAGCTCCCGGAGGGCCAGGAAGTTTCACAGCCACAAGTGCCTGAGGTTTCTTAAAGATTCCCTCTGCCGCCTGGAGTTCAGTCAGGAGTTCCGCCAACGTATATAACCTCTTGTTCATGTTATAGTTCAGGCGGAACTGCTCAAAACTCCTAGGCAGAGACTGGAGCACTATATCGATCTGGGTTTCCCCATCGATAGTTCCTCCCATAATCTCTATCTCATTCAGATAGCCAATCATCCTAAGGATATGATCCCTTACGGGCGTTCCTTCGGACATGGTGGCCGTCATGAGTTTCCTCATAGCATCTTGCCTGGCTGCCCTATCCTGACTACCAAACATCTCCTTGAGGTTAAGCATCATATCATAGGCAGTGGTCATGGCCTCATGCTGATGTTGCAGCACATTTGACATAGAAGCCAAAATGTAGCACCGCGCCATCTGATCAGCCTTGACCCACTTCCGATGAGCTTCCTTTTCCTCAGGAGTGGAGGTGTCAATAGGTTCATCAGGACAAACCTCATGGAGTACATACTTGTACTCCTCAGCAGTCAGGACAATGTCCAAGTTTCGTTTCCAATCAACATAATTTGGACCAGTGAGTTTGTTTTCTTTTAGTATGATGGACAGCGGGTTGAGTGCCATATCTATAAAAGAGACAAATCAAACTGTCAAATTTAATTCGATATTAACTCCCTTAATTAATATCATTAAATCTACCAATCAATCCTAAAATCCCATCAGACTAGCATGCCACGTTCATGTGGACGTATACTAGTCCAAACGATTTTATAACTGGACTTTTACTTCGGTCGTACATCATTACAGCAGTGACTCCGATGGGGAGGATACTGTAAAGCGTACCTAAGTGTATACCATTTCTCAGTACTAAGTTAACCGCTCGGAAACTACACGCCCACCGCAAGCCACGTTAGTGTGGACGTTTACGTTGACATGCGGTCCCTTTACGATTTCCTATAACTGTCGAGCCTCAATTAACCCAAAGTTCCGTTTCCGTCTAGTAAGCCACGATAGTGTGGACGTTTACTAAACAAACAACTTTGTTAATTGAATTCCATTTATTTAATTTCACAATTTCGTTAATCAAAGCTTGATATCTCGTAAGTGAAACTCGAAGTTTCTAACCAGCGATCAATCATGCAATTGAGCCCTATCTCTCACAAAGTGAGGGAGCCAACCAGACAATCGATCTAGTCATCAAATGACTCGAATGTCTCTAATCTGTGTCATCGACATAACCAAGCGCTTTGGCTCCATTCCACTCCCCGGGGTGAGAATGAGTCGAGTTGAAATTAGTCTTTGAAAGACAGATTAGGCATTGCTTTGAAAAACTTAATTGTTCAATTTTAAAATTGGAATTTCATTCGAATTTCGATCAAAGTGATTTCCGTGTATCGACTTTATCCGATAGGGAGGATGACACTAAAGCCAACTCGTAAGTCAATACACATCACTCTCGAAACAGAGAATGGAGACCGCGGGATTGTTTCCAATCCCTCTCCCACTTAGTATTTTACGATTTAGGGATATACATGCATAAAATAATAAGCATAATAAAACACGTAAATCACATAAGAAAGCAATTAACGTGGCCCGATTATTATGGCCTTAAAATCTTGAATGCACGTCTCTTGGAACTCGAACTCGTTGCTCGTCTCGACTTCGATTTTCGTTCCTCCGGGCTTCGATCTCGTCTCGATCCAATAGCAGAAATTAATTACAAAATTATTCTACTAAGTCCGGTATCGATCCTATACATTTTGATCGACCCTATACAAGTCCCGGATGCAACGAAAAAAAAATAAACCTAACGACTCAACCCGTCGTTTTTATCTATTACAAACAAGCAACTTTCCAAAAATAAAACGATCTCGACAATCCCGAGAGTTTAATCAAAACCACACACACATAGCACAAAATACCAAAAATAAATTGGCCATAATAATCGGGTGATCCTGCAAAACAATTCTCGCAAACAATACAAAGAACGTATAAACCGGCTCTGATACCAATTGTTGGAAATCGACTACCCGAGACATGTCCGTTCGACTACTCGAACATCCGGACAAGCCCAGTCGACATCCAGTATGCCCAAAGTGTTCACGACGAAGCCCCTGACCCGAAATGCACCCAGCCATCGCACCCGAGGCACGACCGCGCAAAAACGAGAGGCTTCTGGCCTCTCTGTCGTCCGACACCAGAAGGTGTCGTCCGACAAGACCGTCCAATGTCGTCCGACACCAGAAGGTGTCGTCCGACAAGCCTGTCGGCCGACAGTAGAACCTGTCGTCCGACACCCGTCGCGAACAGCGGCGGGATTCGCCCGTTCTGGCTGTTCCGATGTGATTTTCTCGATCTGACTGCCATGCCGGAGGTCAGAAACCTCCCAGCAGTCCGAGAATGTCACATCCAAGCCACGGGATCCGATCTACGTTCAAAATATGATTAACGAAATATGAGATCGAATAAATTGCGGAAAAGAGAATCGATCTCATACCTTCTCGGTCGATTGTTGAGACCTTAGATGCTTCTAACGTATGCCTCAGATCCTTTGACTCCAACCGTTGTGTGGGCAACGATCCGTTGGGTCTCCTTTTCTGCTTTCTCCTTTTTCTACCAGCGTTATATTTTCTATTCTCTGATGAGAGAAAAATAATTGCGCTACACTGATTTATTTTTGCAGAGAAAAACTTAATTGCGCTAACGCAATAATGTTTTCTCAGAAAAATAAAAAGCTGCGGAATGTAGGTTTAGGATAGGCAAGGTAGGATATTTATAGAGTTACGTTAGGGACCTTAGGATAAATTAATTAAGGGCTAAATTGAAATATTAATTAACTTGGAATACGTAAAAGCAATTCCTTAATTAATCGATTTCAATTTTAATTATTATTAACTCCACTATAAAATAATAATTGAATTCCCGAAATTAATTTTAATATTATTTCAACAATAATAATTCCGCCGAAATTACATATACGACTTTCCCCGTGTTTAAGATATCGAACGTCCACGAATTTATTTAATTACTAATAATTAAATTAATTCGTTTCTTATTATCCGAGACTAGTACCACTCATCCTTATTATCATGTGGAACAAATCCACCTGCAGGGTTTACATGATAAACTTTATGAGCTCATCTCGGGGACGTAATCAACCCAATAAACGGGACACGGTTTCCTGTCTATAATCTATAGCATGCCGTGTGTACAATTCCGATTCCCAATTTACCGAGTATCTCGACTAATCAAATAGTCTCACTCATTGGCAAGTTAAAGAACCGAGAATTGGACATACGCACCTATAATTATATAGGGATTAAGAATTCGTATATCTGTAATTCTGAGGTCTAGTTCGATTACGTCGATTAGTATAAATCGAACGCCCTCCCGTGGTCCTGCTCAATACACCAAGTGTACAAGTGTAACATAATAGTCAAGACCAACTATTACCCAGTCACACTACGACGTACCGATGGATTGTCCCTGTCCATCTAAGTCGTGAGCTTCTGTTCGATAATATACGAGTAACCGACAGTATGATCTTCCGCGTGTCTCCTCACGCCATACTGTCTACAACGTATATATCTAGAACTATTGCATTCAAGTACAAGGTAGACAAAAATGCCGACAGTTTGATTAATAGATAATGAAAAACACAGATAAGGAGTTCCATATTGTCACTAAACTAGACATTTAGAATATAACTCCATCAAGCGGACCATGTGCGGTACTTGGTCGGACTCAAGTCTTGCTCCACCTGCTGACGTCCTGGTTGCTTGATCATCTCTACTGGACCCTTTTCGTCAGTCTGGCTTGCTCAACGAGTGCTCTTGACCATGGAAGGTGATTTCCTTGCCTCTTTCACACAGTGCGCTCCTCTTTCCACTCCTTTGCCTGCGCACCTGCAAAACTTGCCCAAGTACCCAAACGTGCCTTCCCAGACACAAATAAAGTAAAAACAAACTAAGGACTCGATTTACTTGACTCTAAAAACCTAAAAATGAGCCAAAAAATATGGCTCATCAGTTATGTTCTTGGAACAAAAGGTTATAGATTGTATGATCTTGTTACACATAAAATTTTTGTTTCTACTCATGTTAAATTCTATGAACTAATATTTCCTTTTCAGCGAGATAATGATGATAATGTTTTTCAAAACTCAGATTTTTCTAAAAACATGTCTGAATCTCCACAGAATTTGGAACACTCTTTTGATCATTTTTGGCAGGATGTTAATGCGACTTCCACCACTGTGCCCTCTGTTGATTTATCTCTTAATTCTGATCCTACACTTCATTCTGTTACTGACACTATTTCTAGTCCATTGCCGTCTAATTTACCTGAAGAAATTGGTGAGGACATCTAGCCTGAGTTGCCACCTGCTCCAGATTTCAGAAAATCCACTAGGCCAAGGAGGCCCCCTGCGCATTTATCTGACTATGAGCTTGGGGATCCTTCTTCATCAAGTGTTGTGCAGCAGCCCGAGGTAACAGCTAACACCACTGTAAGATATCCTATCTCTCAGTATGTTGGAACTTCAGCTTTGCCTGCTTCTTATAAATCTTATGCTGCTGGTGTTACTTTTCTAACTGAACCAAAAACCTATTCACTGTTGGAGTTGTGTACTTAATGTCTAGATTTAAGTAACGGAAACTCCCGATCCATTGCCATTAATCTATTTAATTAAATAAACAATTATTTGCGTTTAATTATTTATAATTAAATATATGCAAATTATAGTCCTAGATTATATACGTTGTAGTTAGTATGGTGTGCGGGCCCACACAAAAGATCATACTATCGGTTACTCGTATTTAATCAAACAGTTACTCAGACCTAGATGGACACGGACCAATCCATCGGTATAGTCGTTGTGTGAGAGAGAAAATAATTTGTCTTGATTATTTTATCACACTTGTACACTTGGTGTATTGGGCGGATCGCTTGAGATTTATCG
Organism: Euphrasia confusa; assembly: GCA_954870475.1. Lineage (NCBI taxonomy): Eukaryota > Viridiplantae > Streptophyta > Magnoliopsida > Lamiales > Orobanchaceae > Euphrasia > Euphrasia confusa. Next base: position 24,055,947 of record OX940952.1, on the reverse strand, counting down.
ATTAGGATTGCCTTGGATAATCGATTTAAATCTCAGTGTATTTTATTCTTAATCCCCGATACTATTGCGGGTGTGTATATTTAATATAAGTGACTTTGATTTTCCAAAGGAATTGACCGGTTTAATTATTGGGTCAATTACCGGTTAAGTTGGGTCGCTATATTTTATATATGACATGCCGTGAATACTTGACGGGAAAGTGTATCCCGTAAGGGTTGATAATATCCCGAGATGAGTTCATAAGGAATTATTATGTAAACCCTGCAGGTGGATTTGTTCCGCATAATAATTAAGGATGAATGGTACTAGTCTCGGTTACAAGAGATGAATAAATTAATTAGCAATAAATTAATTTTATTCATGGATATTTATATCTTAAATACACGGAATAAATAATACTACCGGAGAAATATTATTTGATATAATATGGTTTAATATTGGGAGTGCAATTAATTTATATAGTGGAAAATAAATTAATTAATATTAATGGGATTAATAGATTTGGGCTTGGGCTCAATTTAATCATTAATATTGGAAGGCCAATATTCCACCTCCTTAAGATCCCCTACGTAGCCTATAAAAGGACTACATGGTCTTCTTTATTCTCATAACTTGAAGATCACAATTCTAGAGAGAGAAAGTAGAGAGGGAGATCCATGGAGTTCGGAAGATCGTCGCCCACACGACGTTCGAGCTAGTGCAAGGAATACGTGGGAAGATCTCAAGGTCTTCAAATTGAGTTCTTCGTTTTTCCGAACAACGAGAACGAGGTAAATCATAAAACCCTCTTTATGATTTTATCGTTTAATTATCGTAAAAATATCTTGAACCAAGATCCAAGAACACGACCCATGACGAGGTTAAACCGGGCGGTGGTGATCGAAGATCACCGGACCGCCGGCGGCTCAACGCCTCGACGGGAGGGGTCGAGAGGGCGAGAGCCTCGGCTGGACGCCGAGACTCGATTGTGCCCTAGCTGGGCGCAAACCCTTGCTGCCCGAGAAGCACCGCTCGCACGGTGCTTCCTCCGCTCACGCGGAGGGTCTGCCGCTCGCATGGCTGGACCGCCGCTCGCGCGGCGGTGGCTGGCGGCAGCTGGGGCGATCGCAAGCCATGGGTTCGACCGTGGCTGGAGGGCGATCGCCCGGGGCGTGGCTAAGGTGCCCAGCGGGCTGCCAAGGGCAGCCCTAGGCGGCTGCCAAGGACAGCCGCGAACACTCGCGAGGGCTCGACCGAACAGCCCGGGTTCACCCGCGGTTAGGGTTTGGTTGAGTCCGGCTTCGTGGTGGTTCGTGGCGGAATGTTCCGGCAACCGGGAGTCGATTGGAGTTGTCGTTCCGGATTTTGACAACCCCGGATATTCGATCTCCAAAGGATTTCGGTCGGAATTAATTAGATAATTTATTTATTTAAATTTATTAATTCTGGGATATCGATTTCCAACAATTGGTATCAGAGCGTTGGTTTTCGTTCACGGTATTTTTCGATAAATTGTTCTACCTTTCAGGATTTCCGATTATTATGGCTAGATTTAATTTTAATTAATTAATGTCATAATAATGCTCTTGATTATTAAACTCTCGGTGATGTCGAGATTCGTTCTTGTGTGGTGAATGCTTGTTCTTATTTTTCCGGAAATTGTTTGAGGTCGTTTTTATGTAGAGAATCGATACCGGATAGCGTAGTAATAAATTTGTAATTTATTTTACGTTGGATCGAGGACGAAACGACGACCAGAAAAGTGTGACGGAGGAGACGGAGAGAGGGAGGATTCCGGGGATCGATCAACCCCAAGGGATGGATCGATCGAGGGAGAGGGGGCTGCCCTCGAACCTCTCGGCCACGCCGGCCACCGGTGGTGGTGGCGCGTAGGCTAGGGGCGGCGGTGGCTCTCCTCTCGACCGGCGATCGATGGTGGGGGCGCGGGGATCCCCAACCCGTGCTCTCCTACCAAGATCCAACTTTCCTAAATTATTCGGTTTTCCTATTTTGAGTATTCCTATTTTTGGAAATTTTCATGGAATAGGAAAAGGAATAAATTTATAATTAATTTATTTTTTCTATTTAATTATTCCTTTATGGAATTTTTAATGGATTAGGAAAATAATTAATTTGGAAAGTTTTGAAAGTCCTTAATTAATTTTTCCTTATTTAATTATTCCTTTATGGAATTTTTAATAGAAAAGGAAAGGAATTAATTTTGAAGGATTAGAAGTCCTAATTTATTTTATTTCCTTATTCTATTATGGAAATCTTCTAGAATATTCCAAGTGGGTCTTGGATAGGATTCTAGAGATTTAATGGAATTAGAAAAGGAAAATAAAAATAATAAAAATATTAATAGTATTTAATTTTATTTTTAATTTATTCGATTGACTTAATTTTCGAATTAAGTAACTTTTGGATTTATTAAAAATAAATAGATTTAAATATTGGAATTAATATTCCCGTCACATGGAGCATTCAAAGAACGAAGACTAAAGACTAGAAGACGCATACGGGGATGCGATGAAGCCATAATAGTCGGAAAATAATATTCTAGTATTATTTTGATTATGTGATAATATTCTATATGCTTTATTTCATGTATGCATGCTTATGTGTATTTAATTATACATTAGATAGCGCATCCCTTTATTGTAAAAAGCTAAGTGGGAGAGGGATTGGAAACAATGCCATGGTCTCCATTGCTGTTCTCTTGGTGACTTTTATGAACTTTCGAAGTTCATATAGATAAGCCATTGGAGGAGAATTCTTGTAATTCCTCTTACGAGAAACATTGATTAACTTTATCAAACAATGCCTAATATGTCTTTCCAAAACTGATTTCAAGTCGACTCATTCTCACCTCGGGGAGTGGAATGGAGCCAAAGCCACTTGGTCATGTCGAGGACACAAATTAGAGACTTTCGTGTCATTTGATGACTAGATCGATTGTCTGCTCGGCTCCCTCATTCTATGAGAGATAGGGTTGTTCGCATGGTGAATCACTGGTAAGAAACTTCGAGTTTCACTTATGATTCTCCGCGTCTTGATTTACAAGATTGAATGAATCAAGTAATTGGGAGTCAATTATAAAAGTCTCTTGGTGTAGTAAACGTCCACACCACGTGGCTTGCTATACTAACAGATTTTGGATTAATTGATGTAGACAGTTATAAGGAATTGTGAAGAATTGTGAAATCATCGTAAACGTCCACACCACGTGGCTTGCGGTGATGTAGCGGTTCCAAACGATTTACTTTATTGCTGAGTAATGGTTTACACTTAGATACGCATTATAGTATTCTTCCCCACGAAGTTATGCTATAAGTGATGTATGACCGAAGCAAAACTAATTGCTAAATCATTTGGGTAAGGTAAACGTCCACACCACTTGGCTTGCCATATCTGATGGGATTTTAGATGTGATTAGTGATTTAATGATATTATTTGAGGGAGATAAAATCGGAGATTAAATCAATTGTTTGTTGTTATATGTGCTCATAGATTAGGAAATGGCTTTGAACCCACTTTCTGTGATACGTAAGGATTTTAAACTCATTGGTCCCTAAATGTAATGATTGGAATAGAGATCTAGACATTGTCCAGACTGTTGAAGAGTACAAGTTTGTACTCAGTGAGCTTTGTCCTCCCGAGCCTACGAATGTTTAGACATGACATGGGCGGCAAGACAAGAAGCGATGAGGATACTCATAAAGGCCAGTCATTTCGAGGAAACGCTTAAACACGTTTTTGAGATGATTGACCTTTTGGACGAGTTGAGACGGAAATCGCAAGCTCTTGTAGCCAATGCCAAAGTTTTTGAACCTAAGGGCATAATCGGGGGAAAGGAAAAGCAAGCAAAGAAACCCAGTGGTCCTAGGTCTCTTGGACCACGAGATGGGACGAGAAAGCCAAGAGGCAAGTGTTCTCGATGCAAACAATCTGGGTACTGGAAGTCTGATTATCCTCTCAAAGAAAGTACGAAATTTTCTTTAGTCGTAAAACATAGTCAGTGGTATTATCTACCGGAACCTGGTGTGTAGATATGGAACCACTGACGGTATGTGCATTTTAAATGCAAGGGTTCCCGGAAACCCGACGACTTGGAAAAGAAGAAATCGTAGTCTACATGGGCAATGTTGTAGAGGAGGCAGCAGTTGCAGTGGAGGACATTTATAGGATTTCATTTTGAGTTATTGCTTTTATGTACCTTTCATTTAGAAAGAACTTTGTTCTGGATTTCTAATGAATAGATATTTTATTTCTTTTAATCATTTGATGGTTATAAGAAGAAATAAAGATATTATCTATTCTGGTACATTAGCTAGCAATATTTAAATGATGAATCCTGAGTCCACCACAATGCAACGAACCGTAGTATGAAACTCGTTTTACTAATAAGAGATTTCTTTATCAATTATACTTGTGGATTCTTATGCTAAGTCATGTTTATTCAAATAAGAATTTCAAAGGTCGAAAATTGATATTTTGATCAATTAAGTTGAAGGAGTGGACCTTCCGACCTAAGAATCTAATTTGGAAGATAATATGACTAAGCAATCCTTTATGGATATAAGATATAAAGATCCGGACAAGTATAAGAATTGATTGACTCTGATGTATGCAGACCTATGTCTACTCAGACAATAAGGTACGTGTACTTCATTTAATGATTACTCAAGAAATGGATTAGAATACCTTATGTGCCACAAAAGCAAGTGTTTTGACAAGTCAATGGACACTAAGCAATTGTGGAGAACCATCAAGGTATATCCATTTGTAGCCTGCGATTTGATCGCGGAGGCAAGTACCTATCTGAGGAATGCATAGCATACTGATCAGAGGTTGGGATTTGATCCCAAATGACTACACCATACACTGTTGTGTAGAAATGGTGTGTCGTAAACAAGAAATTGAACTCTTATAGAAATAGTAGAAGCATGAGTTATACGGAACTACCTGTGTTCTATGGATATGTCTGGAAACAACGGCGTATTCAAATGCGGTTGTAGAATATCCTAGAAGAACAAAAGATGTGTGTTCAATAGTACTATGAACCAGAAGGACGTTATAAGTTCTAACGCCCGGTTCTTAGAGAAAGACTATATGATGAACCACAAGCCCAAAGTGACGTGATACTTTGAAATGAGAGAGAACGATAAGGACTGAGAACCAGCCGAACCGAGTAGCGGTACACCACTAACTGCACCTACTGTTATTACTGTTTATGCACCGGAATGCCGTTGTAGTGGGAGGTTGTTGGTCAACCAGAGATATTCATAAGACTAGGAGAGTTTTCGGACTCTGGACCTAGTATACATGAAATCGATCCCTGGATCTACATGAAGGCAGTACTAGATCTAAATGTGCCTTCTTGGAAAGCAATAAGGATTATTGCTAAGAGGCAAGATCATTTAGAGTACAAGCTTAGTTGATCCATTTATGGATTGGAACAAAGCATTGAGTTCGTGGTACTTGCAAATTGATGAGATAGTCCATTTTATGGATTCATCAAAGCATAGACGAAACATGTGTATTGGAAACGTGATGGAACAAGGTGGTGTTTCTCGGGTTTTATGTAGAGAACATTCTTATCATTGGTAACAATGTAAAGATGTTGTCAAGACATAAAATGATGGTTGTCTAGATGAATCAATATGAAAGATATAGGAAGAAGTTGGACATGTTCTTGAGATATTGGATCTCTGGTAAAGAACATTATATTTCTCCTGGACATCTTACATATATATGATTATGGTTCGTTTTAACATGCAAGATTCCGAGAAAGGGTCGTTACCTTTCAGATACGGAATGCATCTATCTAAGGAAATGTGTTTTGGAACACAAAATGAGATAGAAGCAATTAAAGCGGTTTCCTACACTTTGAGTGTGGAAAGCTTAATAAATGCAATGTTGAAAACGAGAACCTGATATCGGCTATGCGGTTAGCATAGTGGGAGGATGTCAAGGAAATCCTGGAAAGGAATATTCGACTGTTGTAAAAGTACTTTCGAAGTACTGTTCTAGACTACAAAGCAGACGGGCATTTCCTTTGGATTACATTCTCTTAGATTTCTAATCGAATGAGGACCGGTGTAAGTCGATATCAGGCTATGTGTTTCACTATTAAAGGAGAAGGAGTTTTAACATGGAAGAGTGATAAGCACGATGCTTTTCGGACTCTGCCATGGGTAACCAAATAGCGGCCTCAGAGGCAGCGGAAGTTTTGGTATAGCTCCGGGATAATCTCTGGGACTTAGATGTGATTCTTAGTTTGTCAAAGGCTATGTAGATAGCGGTGCAATGGCAAATGGTATGAAATCACAAGTCCATAAGTGTAAGATAACACATAGAGCAAGTACCACCTGATACGAATCATCGTCAGGGAAGACGACGCTGTAGTCACCAAGATAACTTCAGAGCGGCAACCTAGATTGCTCATTCACATGGTACTTCTTGGAAGTACAGTTTAAGCACGTGATGAGTATGGGAGTCGGGAGTTTCGAGGAAATGACTAGACCTTAGTACAAGTGGGAGATTGTTGGAGTTGTGTACTTAATGTCTAGATTTAAGTAACGGAAACTCCCGATCCATTGCCATTAATCTATTTAATTAAATAAACAATTATTTGCGTTTAATTATTTATAATTAAATATATGCAAATTATAGTCCTAGATTATATACGTTGTAGTTAGTATGGTGTGCGGGCCCACACAGAAGATCATACTATCGGTTACTCGTATTTAATCAAACAGTTGCTCACGACCTAGATGGACACGGACTAATCCATCGGTATAGTCGTTGTGTGAGAGAGAAAATAATTTGTCTTGATTATTTTATCACACTTGTACACTTGGTGTATTGGGCGGATCGCTTGAGATTTATCGATTAGGATTGCCTTGGATAATCGATTTAAATCTCAGTGTATTTTATTCTTAATCCCCGATACTATTGCGGGTGTGTATATTTAATATAAGTGACTTTGATTTTCCAAAGGAATTGACCGGTTTAATTATTGGGTCAATTACCGGTTAAGTTGGGTCGCTATATTTTATATATGACATGCCGTGAATACTTGACGGGAAAGTGTATCCCGTAAAGGTTGATAATATCCCCGAGATGAGTTCATAAGGAATTATTATGTAAACCCTGCAGGTGGATTTGTTCTGCATAATAATTAAGGATGAATGGTACTAGTCTCGGTTACAAGAGATGAATAAATTAATTAGCAATAAATTAATTTTATTCATGGATATTTATATCTTAAATACACGGAATAAATAATACTACCGGAGAAATATTATTTGATATAATATGGTTTAATATTGGGAGTGCAATTAATTTATATAGTGGAAAATAAATTAATTAATATTAATGGGATTAATAGATTTGGGCTTGGGCTCAATTTAATCATTAATATTGGAAGCCCAATATTTCACCTCCTTAAGATCCCCTACGTAGCCTATAAAAGCACTACATGGTCTTCTCTATTCTCATAACTTGAAGATCACAATTCTAGAGAGAGAAAGTAGAGAGGGAGATCCATGGAGTTCGGAAGATCGTCGCCCACACGACGTTCGAGCTAGTGCAAGGAATACGTGGGAAGATCTCAAGGTCTTCAAATTGAGTTCTTCGTTTTTCCGAACAACGAGAACGAGGTAAATCGTAAAACCCTCTTTATGATTTTATCGTTTAATTATCGTAAAAATATCTTGAACCAAGATCCAAGAACACGACCCATGACGAGGTTGAACCGGGCGGTGGTGATCGAAGATCACCGGACCGCCGGCGGCTCAACGGCTCGACGGGAGGGGTCGAGAGGGCGAGAGCCTCGGCTGGACGCCGAGACTCGATTGTGCCCTAGCTGGGCGCAAACCCTTGCTGCCCGAGAAGCACCGCTCGCACGGTGCTGCCTCCGCTCACGCGGAGGGGCTGCCGCTCGCACGGCTGGACCGCCGCTCGCGCGGCGGTGGCTGGCGGCAGCTGGGGCGATCGCAAGCCACGGGTTCAACCGTGGCTGGAGGGCGATCGCTAGGGGCGTGGCTAAGGTGCTGGGCTGCCATGGGCAGCCCTAGGCGGCTGCCAAGGACAGCCGCAAACCCTCGCGAGGGCTCGACCGAACAGCCCGGGTTCACCCGCGGTTAGGGTTTGGTTGAGTCCGGCTTCGTGGTGTTTCGTGGCGGAATGTTCCGGCAACCGGGAGTCGATTGGCGTTGTCGTTCCGCATTTTGACAACCCCGAATATTCGATCTCCAAAGGATTTCGGTCGGAATTAATTAGATAATTTATTTATTTAAATTTATTAATTCTGGGATATCGATTTCCAACATTCACAAGCTATGAAAAACCCAGAATGGCAACAAGCTATGCAATTAGAGTTACAGGCGCTTGAATTAAATAAAACCTGGGAGTTAGTTGCCTTACCTCCAGGAATGCATGCGATAGGATGTAAATGGGTGTTCAAAACTAAGCTTAAATCTGATGGTAGTTTAGAAAGATATAAAGCTAGGCTAGTAGCTCAAGGTTTTACTCAAGAAGAGGGCGTTGATTATTTTGAGACTTTTTCTCCTGTTGTTAAGTTAACTACTATTAGAGTTTTATTGTCTATTGCATCTTCTAAAGGCTGGTATTTACAACAACTTGATGTAAATAATGCTTTTTTGCATGGTGAGCTTAATGAAATTATCTATATGAAGCCTCCTCCAGGTTACTGTACTCCTGATGATACAAGAGTTTGCAAATTGCTCAAAAGTTTGTATGGCCTTAAGCAGGCCTCCAGACAATGGTATTGTAAGTTGTCTGATTCCTTGCTTTTATGTGGATATAATAAATCCGCTGCTGATCCATCTTTATTTGTAAAGAGGTCTGGACAATCTATTACTGTGCTTCTTCTTTATGTCGATGATATTATCTTGTCTGGAAATGATTTGAATGAAATTAATACTATGAAGCAGTACTTACATGATAGATTTACTATCAAAGATCTTGGTGATCTGAAATATATTCTTGGCATAGAAGTTATTAGAGATGCTACTGGTGTTTATTTGTCACAAAAACAATATTGTCTTGATATTTTGACTGAAAATGGGTATTTACATTGCAAACCTTTGAAAAGTCCTATGGATTGTAATTCTAAAATATCCAAATCTGCTGGGACACCCCTTCCTGATCCCAGAATTTATAGAACTTTGATTGGCAAGTTATTGTATTTGACCGTGACCAGGCCCGACATTTCTTTTTCTGTTCAGACTCTTAGTCAATACTTGTCTTGTCCTACTGATTTTCATTTGGCCGTTGCACACAGGGTTCTTAGGTATTTGAAATACACAGTAGGTCAAGGGCTTTTTTATGATAGTTTTTCCGATTTTGTTTTACGAGGATATACTGATTCAGATTGGGCCAGCTGTGTTGACACAAGAAGGAGTGTTTCAGGTTATTGTTTTTTTCTAGGAAACTCTCTTATTTCCTGGAAATCAAAGAAGCATCCCGTTGTCAGCAGGTCATCCACGGAGGCCGAGTATCGAGCAGCAGCTAATGCTGTATGTGAAAGACAATGGTTATTGTATTTACTTGCTGATTTTGACATTTTGCCTTCTCCTGTGCAGATTTATACAGATAGTCTCTCTACTTATTATCTCGCGCATAATCCTATTCAGCATCAACGAACAAAACATATTGAGCTTGATTGTCATCTTATCCGTGAGAAGCTCGAGTCAGGCGCTTTTCGATTACAGCATGTCTCTACTGATCACCAGTTGGCTGATGTTTTTACCAAGTCCTTACCTGGGCCCAGTTATTCGGCTTTACATTCCAAGTTGAACTTGAAGAATCTTCACGTTCCACTTGCGGGAGGATCTTAAAGCCTATATATATTCTTTGTAGTTAGTTTAATTCTTTGTGGACTTTTTGTATATAGTTGGGCTTGTTCTGTGTCCAGCCCACTTGGTGACCTACTATTATTTAGGTTATTAGAGTCTTATATATACATTATGTAATGGACATTTTATTAATTAAGAAACAGAGAAGTAGTAATTGTTTTCTTCAAGCTTCTGCCTTTGTCTTCCCTCTTTTCTATTACAGAAATATTAATATGGTATCAGAGCCTAGCCTTGTGGCAGGTCCTGGGTTCGACTCCCGCCATGAGCGACTCCACCCGAATTAATTATCCACTTGTTGGGCCTTCCCCTGAGGTTGAAATCGGCCCACAAGTGAGGGGGAGTATTGGAGAATATATTCGGCCCACTATAAATGTCTAGTTGCCCAACTTCTCTAATAGTTCGAGCTTTTAGATGAAGCGGTTTCTAACATGGTATCAGAGCCTAGCCTTGTGGCAGGTCCTGGGTTCGACTCCCGCCATGAGCGACTCCACCCGAATTAATTATCCACTTGTTGGGCCTTCCCCTGAGGTTGGAATCGGCCCACAAGTGAGGGGGAGTATTGGAGAATACATTCGGCCCACTATAAATGTCTAGTTGCCCAACTTCATCTAAAAGCTCGAACTATTAGAGAAGTTGGACAACTAGACATTTATAGTGGGCCGAATATATTCTCCAATACTCCCCCTCACTTGTGGGCCGATGTCAACCTCAGGGAAGGCCCAACAAGTGGATAATTAATTCGGGTGGAGTCGCTCATGGCGGGAGTCAAACCCAGGACCTGCCACAAGACTAGGCTCTGATACCATGTTAGAAACCGCTTCATCTAAAAGCTTGAACTATTAGAGAAGTTGGGCAACTAGACATTTAAAGTGGGCCGAATATATTCTCCAATAGTAATTGTAAAAAGTTTATTAAAGCATCTATATTAGATTTGCGTTGTGGTCTTATTCTCTCTATCTGATTTCTTTTTTGCTCAATTTGGTTTTATGCACATTGTTTCTACTAGTTCTGCAAATGGGTGGTGGCGACTAATCAAGCTTCCAAAATATCCTTTGATTGTTTTACTTATAATACATATAAAGTGTGTTGATCTTTTTCCCGTGTATATATTCATTGATTTCATTGTAACTAATTTTAAACATGCGGTTGTTGTGTTAATTACAGGTTGCAACGTGTTTGAAAGTCGATATGCCAAAGCTTCTTTTAATTATTTTCGTATCACATGTAAATGGGCATCACAGATTATGAGTATTTGTCTGTCAAAACAATTAATATATATATATATATATGAGAATACTACAATACATTTATCAAATTTGAATGTACCGTACATTTATAACATAATCAATAAATTAATGACACTTCAATTTTTTATTATACACCCTACCATATATGATTACAATTTAAATTAATTTTCTACTTGATACATATAGGGTAACCTGCTATAGCAGGTTTTATTAATAAAATATTAAATATTTTAATAAAACTATTTAAAACAAAAAAAAAATTTAGGTAATATTAGGGTATGGGGCAGATTGCATTTTAATATTATTTTGAACACCCATTCTTTTTCACTTAATTTTGAGGGGTTGTATATTTTTTACTTGTTTATTTATTAGGATATTTGTATTCTTTAAATACTAAATAAGGGCATTTTTTAAAATGTATAAAGTCGTAAATATCCCTACACTAACGTTAACATATTAATTTATTTAATATTCACTAATATTAATATATTTGCGTTGTAAATATCCCTATAATAACGTTAACATATTAATTTATTTAATATTCACTAATATTAATATATTTGTGTAAGAATGTAAATATATCTGGTTAAATATATTTGTGCAAGAATCAGTAAATTATATATATAAAGTAAGAATGTAAATATTTGCGCAAAAACTTAAATATATTTGTGCAAGAATAGTAAATATATTTGGCTAAATATATTTGTGCAAGAATTAGTAAATTATATATATAAATATATTTGCAGGTAAATATTTGCGCAAAAATTTAAATATATTTGTGCAAGAATAGAAAATATATTTGGTAAAATATATTTGCGCAACCATTCGATTATATATATCATAGATTTACACATATCAATATATATTTATCATACATATGTCATAGATTTTTCATATATATATTTATCATAGATATGTCATAGATATTTCATATCAATATATCTATCATAGATATCTTTCATAGATGTATATATCATGGTAAACAAATATGACATATTGAAGATGATGAACCTTTTTTAGATAATTTTGCTAAATTCAAATTCAACTAAAATTTTTCCAAATTGATTAAAATACAAAAGTTGAAATAAAAAACCTAAAAATTTTATGAAGTTGTAATTTGAATTACATAACAAAAATTTGTAAAATATCACAAATTGATTATGGATGAATGTTGAAGATTGTTTTGTTAGAGTTCGTTGGCCGTTGTCGAGTTTGAGAGGGTGGTTTGAAACCCTCAGCTACATAGCGAATTTGGCAAGGAGATATTAACATAGAATTCTATCTCATATATATTAAATATCTCTTTTTTTTTGGTATTTTATGTTTAGATACGTAGTTATATTAATTAATAAACATTGAAAAGGTTAATAATGTAACACTGCCCTATATCAAAAATTGGAGAAAATATAGGTAGTACATGTAATTGTACTCTTACAAATGCCCCGATCCATGATTCCCCCAAAAATTTATATAATTAAGTAATTTAATTAAATATTACAAATAATTTAATTATTCCCAATAATTTAATTAAATATTACAAATAATTTAATTATTCCCAATAATTTTTCTTCTTTTTCTCAAATATAGCGCAAAAAAATTCTTATTATTGAATTTTTTTCCATAATATATAAAAAAAAACAGCTAAAAAAACAAAAAAAGAAATGCGTGCAAAGTTTTTTTATTCTTATTCTTATTAAATTAATTCTTAATATTTTTCTTCTTATTTTGTAAAACTAATTTACAAATTTGTAAAATAAAAAAATACTAACAGAAAGATTTTTATTCTTATTTTTGTAAAAATAATAGGCAAATTTGACAAAAAAATATACAAGCGTATAAAATTTTATTCATATTTTTACAAAAATAATTATTTATATTTCTTTAAAAATAATTTATAAATTTTTATTTTTGTAAAAATAATAGGCAAATCTGAAAAAAAATATACCAGTATAAATTTTTTTATTCATATTTCTTTAAAAATAATTTATAAATTTATAAAAAAAAACATACGATATGTCAATATATACCAAAAAAATACATATAAGCGCAAAGATTTTTATTCTTATTTTGTAAAAATAATTCATAAATTTATAAAAAAGAAAAAACATACAATATCTATCGGATTGTTAAGTTAAAGACTTATAGGACAATAGTCGGGTGTTTCCACTTCCACGTTATTATAAAGTTCTTTCATAAATCTAACGGTTGATATTAAATAATTAAATCTAAAGGTTGAAATTGAATGAAATGTACCGTACAGTGAATGTACTGTAGAAGCGCCCATATATATATATATATATATATATATATATATATATATATATATATATATATATATATATATATATATATATATATATATATATATATATATATATATATATATATATATATATATATATATATATATATATATATATATATATATATATATATATATATATATATATATATATATATATATATATATATATATATATATATATATATCATTCTTCTTGTGCTAGTGTTTTCACAGTTTTTTAAAATCCTCCAAAAAAACATAAGCATATTTAATTAAAAAAATTCTAAAGAACTAGGGAGTATGATATAATAAGTTCAAAATTTAAAATTATAAGAGTAACTATCCATGTAATGAATGCACTGCACATTACATAACTAGGAACTAAACTAGCAGATAATTGTATTACACAAAACTAGAATCCGCACATTACATAACTAAGAATGAAACTACCAAATAATTGTATTACAAAAAACTAGAAATCAAACTAACGAGAAATTAAAAAAAACTATGAACACAAAACGAGAAATCAAACAAACGAGAAATTAAAAAAAAAAACTAAGAACGAAACTAGCAAAAACTAAAAACCAATAACTAATGACAAAAATAGTGTAGATAATTGTATTACAAAAACTTAGGAAAGAAAAGTATAAAAAAACTAAGATAAAAATTAGGAGGTAATTGTATAACACAAAACTAGAAACCAAACTAATTAGGAACAGAAATAGTAGTTAATTGTATTAAAAAAAACTAGGAACGAAACTAATTATATTACACAAAACTAAAAACAAAACTAGTCATTGTATATCACATAAAACTAAAAACAAAATACAACTAAAAACTAAACGAAACTAGCAAAAAATTGATAATTAAATTACCCAAAACTAAGAACAATATAACTAGAAACGAAACTGATAGTTATATTACTTGAAACCAAGAACGATAAAACTAGAAGAGACACTAGCAAAAAATTGATAGTTATATATCTTATATTACACGAAACTATCAAAAACATTCGTTCATATTCTTGCTCGTAATACTGACCTAGTTCAAAATTTATATTTCGAAAAACATATAACACCTATTCGAACATCGCATAGGAGACTAGGCACAACAGAAGCATCTCGACCTTCTTCTGAGGGGCGAATTTGCAGATCCAAGGGAACAATTTATCCTTCTCTTTGAGCATCTTGGGTGGCGTGGCTTGAGCGGGGCCGTTGGCAGCCTGAGACAATGAACCATAACTCCCTGATGGTCGAATATTTCTCGACAACGACTCAGTTTCGAAGACGGTATTTATCCACGACCCTTCTCAGTTTCTCGTCCTCCTCAACTCTATACGCCCCTCTCACGAACACTACCGCCGCGTCTCTGTCTCCACTCGAACCCATTTATTGTTTTTTCTTCTATCTCAAACACCGACAAGGATGAAAGAATATAAACATTGGAGGTTTAGGGGCTGAAAGGTGTTGAAAAATCCAAGGCCACAAAGGAATTGTTGAGGCATGGGGTTTATATTGTGGTCAAACAAACTTATTTCAAACTCTGTTCATCTTCTTCTCCACACTTTCCACCTTCGACGATTTCTTCGGATTATCCGTCTCGGCCATTTTGTTCAATTGAGCGGACACATTATATTAGGGTTCAATGAAACGCATGTTTTTCAAAAATAAATCGTATATTTAATAAATAAAAAGGTAAAAAAGAGATTATGATTTTTAAAACTTCTCCTAAAATATTATTTTAAAATGTGGGAATACAACTTATTTGAAATTACGTCTTCAGCGTAAGATACCAACTTTTCGCGAAATTGGTCTTAAACTCACAGACAGCAGCTTCAGTCGAAGAAAATCACTCACACAATTTGTAGTATAAAAAATGGAGACAAAGTTATGTAATAGTTTTCATTTCATTGATCAACAAAATTAAACTATTACACTTGAAGAGTATGGTAGGCAAAACGATTACAAGAAGTTTCCCGAGTGTCGCAACAACTCCCACTAACTTGTAATCTAGCACACGAGTGTTGGAGTTGTGTACTTAATGTCTAGATTTAAGTAACGGAAGCTCACGATCCATTGCCACTGATCTATTTAATTAAATAAACAATTGTTTGCATTTATTTAAATATATGCAAATCATAGTCCTGGATTTTATACGTTGTAGTTAGTATGGTGTGTCGGGCCCCACACAGAAGATCATACTATCGGTTACTCGTATTTAATCAAACAGTAGCTCACGACCTAGATGGACACGGACCAATCCATCGGTATAGTCGTTGTGTGAGAGAGAAAATAATTTGTCTTAATTATTTTATCACACTTGTACACTTGGTGTATTGAGCGGATCGTTGAGATTCATCGATTAGGATTGCCGGCGATAATCGATTCGAGTCTCAGTGTATTTTATTCTTAATCCCTGAAACTATTGCGGGTGTGTATATTTAATATAAGTGACTTTGATTTACCAAAGGAATTAACCGATTTAATTATTGGGTTAATTACCGGTTAAGTTGGGTCACTATATTTTATATATGACATGCCGTGAATACTTGACGGGAAAGTGTATCCCGGAAAGGTTGATAATATCCCCGAGATGAGTTCATAAGGAATTATTATGTAAACCCTGCAGGTGGATTCGTTCCGCGTAATAATTAAGGTTGAATGGCACTAGTCTCGGATATAAGAGATGAATAAATTAATTAGCAATAAATTAATTTTATTCATGGATATTTAGATCTTAAATACACGGAATAAATAATACTACCGGAGAAATATTATTTGATATAATATGGTTTAATATTGGGAGTGCAATTAATTTTATATGGTGGAAAATAGAATTAATTAATATTAATGGATTAATAGATTTGAGCTTGGGCTCAATTTAATCATTAATATTGGAAGCCCAATATTCCACCTCCTTAAGATCCCCTACGTAGCCTATAAAAGCACTACATGGTCTTCTCTATTCTGATAACTTGAAGATCACAATTCTAGAGAGAGAAAGTAGAGAGGAGGATCCATGAAGTTCGGTAGATCGTCGCCCACACGACGTCCGGGCTAGTGCAAGGAATACGTCGGAAGATCTCAAGGTCGTCAAATTGAGTTCTTCGTTTTTCCAAACAACAAGAACGAGGTAAATCGTAAAACCCTCTTTATGATTTTATCGTTTAATTATCGTAAAAATATCGTGAACCAAGATCCGATGAACAACCCTAATCAGAGTGTGGAGCGATGTGGAGCAGCGACTGCTCCACACGACTGCTCCACACGGGGTGTGGAGCGCTGATTATGGGTTGCTCCACATGGGATGTGGAGCGATTGTTCATGGATGCTCCACATGGGATGTGGAGCGGTTCCTCTATGCGTGCTGCTCCACATGGGATGTGGAGCACTGCTCCATATGGGACTGCTCCGCACGTCCGCCCCAGATGTGGAGCGCTTTCTCCACGGGGTCGGTCCAGCTGTGGAGCGCGGGATTTCGATTGGGTTGTCGGTTCCGCAATTTTGACAATCCGGATATTCGATCTCCAAAGGATTTCGGTCGGAATTAATTAGATAATTTATTTATTTAAATTTATTAATTCCGGGATATCGATTTCCAACAATTGGTATCAGAGCCAGGTTTTAGTTCATGGTATTTTTCGATAAATTGTTCTACCTTGCAGGGTTTCCGATTATTATGGCTAGATTTAATTTTATTAATTAATGTCATAATAATTTTCTTGATTATTAAACTCTCGGTGATGTCAATATTTGTTCTTGTGTGGTGAATGCTTGTTCTTAATTTTTCCGGAAATTGTTTGAGGTCGTTTTGTAGAGAATCGATACCGGATAGCGTAGTAATAAATTTGTGATTTATTTTACATTGGATCGAGTCCGAAACAACGACCGGAAAAGTGTGACGGAGAAGACGATAGAGAGGGAGGATTCCGGGGATCGATCATTCCCATGATCATCCCCGAAGAAGGATCGATCGAAGGGGGAGGGGGCTCCTCGCGGCCTTCTCGGCCGTGATGTCGCCGGCGACGGCGGCTGATCGGCTGGGCGGTAGCGGTGGCTCTCCTCTCGGCCGGCGATGGTGGTGGTGGGGCGCGGGGATCCCCAACCCGTGCTCTCCTACCAAGATCCAACTTTCCTAAATTATTCGGTTTTCCTATTTTGAGTATTCCTATTTTTGGGAATTCTCATGGAATAGGAAAAGAATAAATTTAGAATAAATTTATTTTTCCTTATTGATTATTCCTATTCTTGGGAGTTTTCATAGATTAGGAAAATGAATAAATTTATAAATTAATTAATTTTTTCTTATTTAATTATTCCTTTATGGAATTTTTAATGGATTAGGAAAATAATTAATTTGGAAAGTTTAGGAGTCCTAAATTAATTTTTCCTTATTTAATTATTCCTTTATGAAATTTTTAATGGATTAGGAAAGGAATTAATTTGGAAGGACTAGGAGTCCTAAATTATTTTATTTCCTTATTTCATTATGGAAATCATCTAGAATATTCCAAGTGGGTCTTGGATAGATTATTCTAGAGATTTAATGAAGTAGAAAGGGAAAATAAAATAAATTATTTTATTTCCTTATTTCATTATGGAAGTCTTCTAGAATATTCCAAGTGGGTCTTGGATAGATTATTCTAGAGATTTAATGAAGTAGAAAGGGAAAATAAAATAAATAAAAATATTAACAATATTTAATTTTATTTTTGATTTATTCGATTGACTTAATTTTCGAATTAAGTATCTTTTGGATTTATTAAAAATAAATAGATTTAAATATTGGAATTAATATTCCCGTCACATGGAGCATTCAAGAACGAAGACTGAAGACTAGAAGATGCGTACGGGGATGCGATAAAGCCATAATAGTCGGAAAATAATATTCTAGTATTATTTTGATTATGTGATAATATTCTATGTGCTTTATTTCATGTATGCATGCTTATGTGTATTTAATTATGCATTAGATAGCGTATCCCTTTATTGTAAAAAGCTAAGTGGGAGAGGGTATGGAAACATATCCATGGTCTCCATTGTTGTTCTCTTGGTGACTTTTATGGACTTTTGAAGTTCGTATAGACAAGTCATTGGAGGAGAATTCTTGTAATTCCTTTTACGAGAAACATTGATTAAGTTTATCAAACAATGCCTAATTTGTCTTTCCAAAACTGATTTCAAGTCGACTCATTCTCACCCCGGGGAGTGGAATGGAGCCAAAGCCACTTGGTCATGTCGAGGACACAAATTAGAGACTTTCGTGTCATTTGATGACTAGATCGATTGTCTGCTCGGCTCCCTCATTTATGAGAGATAGGGTTGTTCGCATGGTGAATCACTGGTTAGAAACTTCGAGTTTCACTTATGATTCTCCGCGTCTTGATTTACAAGATTAAATGATTCAAATAATTGGGAGTCAATTGTAAAAGTCTTTTGGTGTAGTAAACGTCCACATGAACGTGGCTTGCTACATTGAATGGGATTTTGGAACGATTGATGTAGACAGTTATAGAAGGGAGGAAAGGAGCGTATGTTAACGTAAACGTCCACACGAACGTGGCTTGCGGTGAATATACGTGTCCCAAACAATCTTCTTGGATACTGAGTAATGGTTTACACTTAGGTACGCTTTATAGTATTTTTCCCAACGAAGTAACGCTATAATTGATGTACGACCGAAGCAAATCTAATTGCTAAATCATTTGGATAGGTAAACGTCCACACAAACGTGGCTTGCCATATCTGATGGGATTTTAGAGGTGATTAGTGGTTTAATGATATTATTTGAGGGAGATAATATCGGAAATTAAATCGATTGTTTGTTGTTATATGTGCTCATAGATTAGGAAATGGCTTTGAACCCACTTTATGTGATACGTAAGGATTTTAAACTCATTGGTCCTTAAATGTAATGATTGGAATAGAGATCTAGACATTGTCCAGACTGTTAAAGAGTACAAGTTTGTACTCAATGAGCTTTGTCCTCCCGAGCCTACCAATGTCTTAACTGATGAGGAAAGGACTGATTTTATATCATGTTCAAAATCAAGGAGATGTTTAGACATAACGTAGAGGCTAGACAAGAGGCGATGAGGATACTCATAAAGTCCAATCGCTTCGAGGAAACGCTTAAAAACGTTTTTGAGATGATTGACCTTTTAGACGAGTTGAGACGGAAATCGCAAGCTCTTATAGCCAATGCCAAAGGTTTCGAACCTAAAGGCAAGAACGGGGGAAAGGAAAAGCAAGCAAAGAAACCCAGTGGTCATAAGTTTCTTGGACCACGAGATGGGACGAGAAAGCCAAGAGGCAAGTGTTCTCGATGCAAACAGTCTGGGTACTGGAAGTCTGACTGTCCTCTCAAAGGAAGTACGAGATTTTCTTTAGTCGTGAAACATAGTTAGTGGTATTATCTACCGGAACCTGGTGTGTAGATATGGAACCACTGACGGTATGTGCATTTTAAATGCAAGGGTTCCAGGAAACCCGACGACTTAGAAAAGAAGAAATCGTAGTCTACATGGGCAATGCTGTAGAGGAGGCAGCAGTTGCAGTGGAGGACATTTTATAGGATTTCATTTTGAGTTATTGCTTTTATGTACCTTTCATATTAGAAAGAACTTTGTTCTGGATTTCTGATGAATAGATATTTTATTTCTTTTAATCATTTGATGGTTATAAGAAGAAATAAGGATATTATCTATTTTGGTACATTAGCTAGCAATATATAAATGATGAATCCTGAGTCCACCACGATGCAACGAACCGTAGTATGAAACTCGTTTTACTAATAAGAGATTTCTTTATCAATTATACTTGTGGATTCTTATGCTGAGTCATGTTTATTCAAATAAGAAGTTCAAAGGTCGAAAATTGATATTTGATCAATTAAGTTGAGGGAGTGGACCTTCCGACCTAAGAATCTAATTTGGAGATAATATGACTAAGCAATCATTTATGGATATAAGATGTAAGATCCGGACAAGTATAAGAATTGATTGACTCTGATATATGCAGACCTATGCCTACTCAGACAATAAGGTACGAGTACTTCATTTTATGATTACTCGAAAAATGGATTAGAATACCTGATGTGCCACAAAAGCAAGTGTTTTGACAAGTCAATGGACACTAAGCAATTGTGGAGAGCCATCAAGGTATATCCATTTGTAGCCTGCGATTTGATCGCGGAGGCAAGTACCTATCTGAGGAATGCATGGCATACTAATCAGAAATTAGGATTTGATCCTAAATGACTTCACCATACACTGTTGTGTAGAAATGGTGTGTCGTAAACAAGAAATGGAACTCTTATAGAAATAGTAAAAGCATGAGTTATACGGAACTACCTATGTTCTATGGATATATCTGGAAACAACGGCGCATTCAAATGCGGTTGTAGAATATCCTAGAAAAACAAAAGATGTGTGTTCAATAGTACTATGAACCAGAAGGACGTTATAAGTTCTAACGCCCGGTTCTTAGAGAAAGACTATATGATGAACCACAAAGCCCAAGGTGACGTAATACTTTGAAATGAGAGAGAAAGATTAAGACTTAGAACCAGCCGAACCGAGTAGCGGTACACCACTAACTGCACCTACTGTTATCACTGTTTATACACCGGAATGCCATTGTAGTGGGAGGTTGTGGGACAACCGGAGATATTCATAAGACTAGGAGAGTCTTCGGACTCTGGACCTAGTATACATGAAATCGATCCCAGGATCTACATGAAGGCTGTACTAGATCTAAATGTGCCTTCTTGGAGAGCAATAAGGATTATTGCTAAGAGGCGAGATCATTTAGAGTACAAGCTTAGTTGATCCATTTATGGATTGAAACAAAGCATTGAGTTCGTGGTACTTGCAAATTGATGAGATAGTCCATTTTATGGATTCATCAAAAGCATAGACGAATCGTGTGTATGGGAAACGTGATGGAAACAAGGTGGTGTTTCTCGGAGGTTTTATGTAGATGACATTTTATCATTGGTAACAATGTAAAGATGTTGTCAGACATAAAATGATGGTTGTCTAGAAAAATCGATATATGAGATGAAGAAGAAGTTAGAACATGTTCTTAAGATCTAGGATCTCAAGAAAAGAACGTTGTACTTCTCCTGGACATCTTACATATATATGATTATGGTTCGTTTTATCATGCAAGATTCCGAGAAAGGTTCGTTACTTTTCAGAGACGGAATGCATCTATCTAAGGATATGTGTTTTGGAACACAAAAGGAGATAGAAGCAATGAAAGCAGTTTCCTACACTGAGTGTGGAAAGCTTAATAAATGCATTGTTGAAAACAAGAACCTGATATCGGCTATGCGGTTAGCATAGTGGGAGGATATCAAGGTAATCCTGGAAAGGAATATTCGACTGCTGTAAAAGTACTTTCGAAGTACTGTTCTAGACTACGAAGCAGACGAACATTTCCTTTGGATTACATTCTCTTAGATTTCTAATCGAATGAGGACCAGTGTAAGTCGATATCAGGCTATGTGTTTCACTATTGAAGGAGAAGGAGTTTTAACATGGAAGAGTGATAAGCACGATGCTTTTCGAACTCTGCCATGGGTAACCAAATAGCGGCCTCAGAGGCAGCGGAAGTTTTGGTATAACTCCGAGATAATCTCTGGGACTTAGATGTGATTCTTAATTTGCCAAAGGCTATGTAAATAGCGGTGCAATAGCAAATGGTAAGAAATCACAAGTCCATAAGTGTAAGATAACACATAGTGCAAGTACCACCTGATACGACTCATCGTCAAGGGAGACGACGCTGTAGTCACCAAGATAACTTCAGAGCGGCAACCTAGAGTGCTCATTCACATAGTACTTCTTGGAAGTACAACTTAAGCACGTGATGAGTATGTAAGTCGGGAGTTTGGAGGAAATGACTAGACCTTAGTACAAGTGGGAGATTGTTGGAGTTGTGTACTTAATGTCTAGATTTAAGTAACGGAAGCTCACGATCCATTGCCACTGATCTATTTAATTAAATAAACAATTGTTTGCATTTATTTAAATATATGCAAATCATAGTCCTGGATTTTATACGTTGTAGTTAGTATGGTGTGTCGGGCCCCACACAGAAGATCATACTATCGGTTACTCGTATTTAATCAAACAGTAGCTCACGACCTAGATGGACACGGACCAATCCATCGGTATAGTCGTTGTGTGAGAGAGAAAATAATTTGTCTTAATTATTTTATCACACTTGTACACTTGGTGTATTGAGCGGATCGTTGAGATTCATCGATTAGGATTGCCGGCGATAATCGATTCGAGTCTCAGTGTATTTTATTCTTAATCCCTGAAACTATTGCGGGTGTGTATATTTAATATAAGTGACTTTGATTTACCAAAGGAATTAACCGATTTAATTATTGGGTTAATTACCGGTTAAGTTGGGTCACTATATTTTATATATGACATGCCGTGAATACTTGACGGGAAAGTGTATCCCGGAAGGGTTGATAATATCCCCGAGATGAGTTCATAAGGAATTATTATGTAAACCCTGCAGGTGGATTCGTTCCGCATAATAATTAAGGTTGAATGGTACTAGTCTCGGATATAAGAGATGAATAAATTAATTAGCAATAAATTAATTTTATTCATGGATATTTAGATCTTAAATACACGGAATAAATAATACTACCGGAGAAATATTATTTGATATAATATGGTTTAATATTGGGAGTGCAATTAATTTTATATAGTGGAAAATAGAATTAATTAATATTAATGGATTAATAGATTTGGGCTTGGGCTCAATTTAATCATTAATATTGGAAGCCCAATATTCCACCTCCTTAAGATCCCCTACGTAGCCTATAAAAGCACTACATGGTCTTCTCTATTCTGATAACTTGAAGATCACAATTCTAGAGAGAGAAAGTAGAGAGGAGGATCCATGAAGTTCGGTAGATCGTCGCCCACACGACGTCCGGGCTAGTGCAAGGAATACGTCGGAAGATCTCAAGGTCGTCAAATTGAGTTCTTCGTTTTTCCGAACAACGAGAACGAGGTAAATCGTAAAACCCTCTTTATGATTTTATCGTTTAATTATCGTAAAAATATCGTGAACCAAGATCCGATGAACAACCCTAATCAGGGTGTGGAGCGATGTGGAGCAGCGACTGCTCCACACGACTGCTCCACACGTGTATTGATCGACCGATGTGGAGCACCGGCTGCTCCACATATCGATTGCTCCACACGGGATGTGGAGCGCTGTTCGCACGGCGCTGCTCCACACGGGATGTGGAGCGCTATTCGCACGGGCTGCTCCACACGGGGTGTGGAGCACTGATTATGGGTTGCTCCACATGGGATGTGGAGCGATTGTTCATGGATGCTCCACATGGGATGTGGAGCGGTTCCTCTATGCGTGCTGCTCCACATGGGATGTGGAGCACTGCTCCATATGGGACTGCTCCACACGTCCGCCCCAGATGTGGAGCGCTTTCTCCACGGGGTCGGTCCAGCTGTGGAGCGCGGGATTTCGATTGGGTTGTCGGTTCCGCAATTTTGACAATCCGGATATTCGATCTCCAAAGGATTTCGGTCGGAATTAATTAGATAATTTATTTATTTAAATTTATTAATTCCGGGATATCGATTTCCAACAACGAGTACCTAGAGCTAAACCTCCTAACTCTAATCTTGGCACACGGCGCAAAAGCTACTACACAAACTCAAGCTCGAAGCTGTCGATTACGATTCTAAAAATCAGATTTCGTTCTCTCAAAATCGTCAAGTGATGAAATGAAAATCCATGGATATATATAAGCAGCCCGCACATGTGAGGTGAAGACGTGGCACATTCTCATTCGTCACATGCTTGGCTTATGTCACTTTTCCATGGATGACATCACTATTGTAGAACTTGAATTCTTGAATCTTGGAATCTCGAATCTTTGATTCTTGAATCTTCGAATCTTGAATCTTCAATTTCAAAATCAAACTTCAATTTCAATCTTGACTCCATCGATCTCAATTCTTCATCTTCAATTTCTTGTGAAATTCTCTAAGTGTTGAAGCTTCGGAATTTCATCGTCTTCATGGTCGTCGATATTGTTGAAGTAGTAAACTTGGAACAATTCTTCATTTCCTTGAACTGCGTACTTGGTGAAAAAGAAGTCACGTTGAAAGTACTCAATGTATCGGTCGCCGGTTCAAAGTTGCAAGGGAAAGTGTCGCCGGTTCTACGTCACGTATCACAAACGGCGACTTCAGTCGCCGTTTCTCTTCAATGCCCAAACCGGCGACTCCATTCGCCGGTTCCATGTCAACTCGCACTTGCCTCAAATCCAGCGACTCCAGTCGCTGGTTTTACCTCTTGCACCATAAACGGCGACGCCAGTCGCCGTTTCTGTCCTTCACCAAAAGCGGCGACAGCAGTCGCCGTTTCCACGTACGAGCATCCAAAACGGCGACTCTGGTCGCCGTTTCCATGTCCACTCGATTTCGGCGACTTGAGTCGCCGTTTCTCTTGCACTCCATGTGAACCAAAAGTGGCGACTCCATTCTCCGTTTTCAAACGCGAAGTTGTTGACTTCAAGTTCCTAACCTGTAAACCTGAAATTCAAACAACCACAAAAACACAAGGAAAAATACGTTGTCGCCAAAACCAACATTTACATTATTGAACACATTTACAAAACATCTATTTATTTTGTCCCACTTCATAAAACTACATTTATTCTAGACAAACTCAATTGGAAAAGTCCTCTTTACCCTTACTTTTAATTTCTCTCAAATAATAATACAAAAAAAGTTTTTAAAACCTTTTAAAAACTCAAAATATCAAAAACAAAAAAGAGTGGGGCCCACGAAAATCATATTTGAGGTTGGTTGAGGTGTTTATTGCATGCATTCATGCATCTTCCCCTACCTCCCCTCAAACCCTAAACCCATTTCAAAAAACCAAATCTTAATTCTCTCTCACACAAAAATCATCTCTCTACAAGAACCTACTTCTGAGTATACGTGGGAAATGCAGTCGAGTTCGCCGGCCGAAAGGTACGTCAAAAAGCGACGATTCTGTTTTTTTTATTTCGATTTTCTGTCAAAAATCATAACTACACGGTGGCTACACGGTGGGTTTCCCAGACCGTGTAGCCACCGTGTAGTTATGAATATTATCCGGTGTCTCAACTACATGGTGCTCGCACTACACGGTGTTTTCCGGTCACCGTGTACCGAATAGTATCTCGGTTACACGGTGACAATCTACACTGTAATACACCGTGTAGCCACCGATACACACGGGATGTGGAGCGCTATCCGCACGGGATGTGGAGCGCTATTCGCACGGGCTGCTCCACACGGGGTGTGGAGCGCTGATTATGGGTTGCTCCACATGGGATGTGGAGCGATTGTTCATGGATGCTCCACATGGGATGTGGAGCGGTTCCTCTATGCGTGCTGCTCCACATGGGATGTGGAGCACTGCTCCATATGGGACTGCTCCACACGTCCGCCCCAGATGTGGAGCGCTTTCTCCACGGGGTCGGTCCAGCTGTGGAGCGCGGGATTTCGATTGGGTTGTCGGTTCCGCAATTTTGACAATCCGGATATTCGATCTCCAAAGGATTTCGGTCGGAATTAATTAGATAATTTATTTATTTAAATTTATTAATTCCGGGATATCGATTTCCAACAACGAGTACCTAGAGCTAAACCTCCTAACTCTAATCTTGGCACACGGCGCAAAAGCTAATACACAAACTCAAGCTCGAAGCTGTCGATTACGATTCTAAAAATCAGATTTCGTTCTCTCAAAATCGTCAAGTGATGAAATGAAAATCCATGGATATATATAAGCAGCCCGCACATGTGAGGTGAAGACGTGGCACATTCTCATTCGTCACATGCTTGGCTTATGTCACTTTTCCATGGATGACATCACTATTGTAGAACTTGGATTCTTGAATCTTGGAATCTCGAATCTTTGATTCTTGAATCTTCGAATCTTGAATCTTCAATTTCAAAATCAAACTTCAATTTCAATCTTGACTCCATCGATCTCAATTCTTCATCTTCAATTTCTTGTGAAATTCTCTAAGTGTTGAAGCTTCGGAATTTCATCGTCTTCATGGTCGTCGATATTGTTGAAGTAGTAAACTTGGAACAATTCTTCATTTCCTTGAACTGCGTACTTGGTGAAAAAGAAGTCACGTTGAAAGTACTCAATGTATCGGTCGCCGGTTCAAAGTTGCAAGGGAAAGTGTCGCCGGTTCTACGTCACGTATCACAAACGGCGACTTCAGTCGCCGTTTCTCTTCAATGCCCAAACCGGCGACTCCATTCGCCGGTTCCATGTCAACTCGCACTTGCCTCAAATCCAGCGACTCCAGTCGCTGGTTTTACCTCTTGCACCATAAACGGCGACGCCAGTCGCCGTTTCTGTCCTTCACCAAAAGCGGCGACAGCAGTCGCCGTTTCCACGTACGAGCATCCAAAACGGCGACTCTGGTCGCCGTTTCCATGTCCACTCGATTTCGGCGACTTGAGTCGCCGTTTCTCTTGCACTCCATGTGAACCAAAAGTGGCGACTCCATTCTCCGTTTTCAAACGCGAAGTTGTTGACTTCAAGTTCCTAACCTGTAAACCTGAAATTCAAACAACCACAAAAACACAAGGAAAAATACGTTGTCGCCAAAACCAACATTTACATTATTGAACACATTTACAAAACATCTATTTATTTTGTCCCACTTCATAAAACTACATTTATTCTAGACAAACTCAATTGGAAAAGTCCTCTTTACCCTTACTTTTAATTTCTCTCAAATAATAATACAAAAAAAGTTTTTAAAACCTTTTAAAAACTCAAAATATCAAAAACAAAAAAGAGTGGGGCCCACGAAAATCATATTTGAGGTTGGTTGAGGTGTTTATTGCATGCATTCATGCATCTTCCCCTACCTCCCCTCAAACCCTAAACCCATTTCAAAAAACCAAATCTTAATTCTCTCTCACACAAAAATCATCTCTCTACAAGAACCTACTTCTGAGTATACGTGGGAAATGCAGTCGAGTTCGCCGGCCGAAAGGTACGTCGAAAAGCGACGATTCTGTTTTTTTTATTTCGATTTTCTGTCAAAAATCATAACTACACGGTGGCTACACGGTGGGTTTCCCAGACCGTGTAGCCACCGTGTAGTTATGAATATTATCCGGTGTCTCAACTACATGGTGCTCGCACTACACGGTGTTTTCCGGTCACCGTGTACCGAATAGTATCTCGGTTACACGGTGACAATCTACACTGTAATACACCGTGTAGCCACCGTGTACAGAATCCGTTTTTTCATTTTTTTTTTTAAATTGTCTAATTATGGCTTTGTTTATGCTTTTGGATGGATATTTTGGGTTCCCCCACTGAATTCAACTGTGTTTTGTAATTGTAGATGTCGAATCAACGAAATGGTACGGTGGTCGTTGGGATCGAGCGGACTATGTTGACGGAGTAGATATGTGCCTCTTCTTTCAGAGGGAAGAAATTACACTCGACGCTCTTACGAGCCGGATTCGTTTGGTTTTGCGCCCTCCGCCCAATGCCGAGTACATGTTGTACTATTTTACCCGAGGCTATGACGCGAGAAGCGTGCGAGCTCCTATGCTTTGTGAATAGGATGTCTCCCGCATGTTAGATGAGCAAGGGGATGAGTGCTTTGTGTTCGTCGTCCAAATAGAGGCACAACAAGCTGCGCCGGAGGTGAATATCGGAGAAGAAAATCGGGATTCGGGCGTACCGTCAGAGGAAGAGAACGAGAACGAGGCGGTACATACTTCCGAGGATGAGGAAGAAGCCCGTCAGTCCGATCTCTTGGAATCGTTGACCACGGAGTGGACCGAATGGATTAGACAGCCGGGCGTGGTTAAAATGATAATGTCGCGCCGTAATATGTCCTCGAGTTCTTATGCGGGAGGCGCCGAGCAAGCCGAAGCTTCTCAGAATGCACAGAATAATCCGCAGCGCAATTGGATCATTCCACTGCCGAGGTTTGACACCACTGTTCCGTTGCAGTCTGTCGAACCCCAACCAATTTATGGTCAGATGGCAGTCGGAACCACGTTCCGAAAGAAACAGGATCTGAAGGTGATGGTGGGGTTGTATCACATGGAGAATAACGTAGAGTGCAAAACTGATCGCTCGAACACTAATCGGGTGACGTTCGTTTGCAAGACGGGGCGTGAAAAATGCACGTTCAAATTGTGTTCCATGGGTTCCGATGACACCCTTTGGAGGATCACGAAGCTGAACTTGAATCATACGTTCCAAAACAATTTGGGGCGGACTGCGGATCGACAGGTGTCGAGCAGGGTTGCGGCTATTTTCTTTGCACGTATGTTAGTCGGCAGTCGGGAACTGGTTCCGAAAGATATGGTTGAGGATTTGAGGAGATTGTAAGGAGTTCACATCAGCTACAACTTCGCCCTGCGGACGAGGAACCTTGCGCTTGAAATAGCGTACAGCGACTATGAGGGGTCGTATCAGAGGCTCCCGTCATATCTGTACATGCTGAGAGAACATAATCCCGGGACACAGTACGATATTCAGACGACCGACCAGGGCGTGTTTTGCCGCATGTTTGTTGCGCTCGGGCAGTGCATTCGTGCATTTGAGCAGGGCACTCTGAGGCCTGTGATAGTAGTCGACGCCACCCATTTAAAAGGGAAAAACACTGGTGTGATGTTTGTCGCCTGCACAAAAGACGGGAATGAGAATATTTTCCCGCTTGCGTTTGGTATCGGTCCGATAGAGAATGACGAGGAGTGGTTGTGGTTTCTCCAGCACGTCAGAGTTTGCTACGATGCGACCGATGATCTGCTCATTGTGTCCGACCAGCATAAGAGCATCGCGAATGCTATTTGGAATGTCTATCCTCACGCAGCCCGTGCGTTGTGCTATCACCACCTCTCGAAGAATCTAGCACGGTACGGCCAGCAGCTGATCAATGCTCTATGCAATGCTGCTTATTCTTATCGGGTGGATGACTTTGAAAAATATCTTTCTGATGTGGAGAAACTCAGTGATAGTGCTTATAGGCGCCTTACTGATATTGGAGTTGAGCACTGGGCGAGGTCAAAGTGTGCTGCACGACGATACGGTTTCATGACATCGAATGCGGCCGAAGTCTTCAACGGTGCTATCAAATGGCCACGACGATTACCTGTCTGTGCGATGCTCGAGGCCATTCGTGCGATGATTGAGAGATGGTTTGACGAGAAATGAAGGATAGCTAGCGAGAGACAGAATGGCCATGAGCTGACCGAACTGGCACTCCTCAAGTTGTCTGGTCAGGATGAGTTGAGCCGTTATTATACCGTTCGGGAGGTCAGTGCGAATGCCCTATACAGAGTTCAGGAGGAGGACAGGTCTTATATTGTGGATATCGCGAATCGCACTTGTGAATGTCGGGAGTTCGACTTAGACCTAATACCGTGTCGTCATGCTTGTGCCGCTATAAGGTATGATATCATTTTACCTTTAAATTTAATTTTAAACTGTTCATTCCACTAACTTGTTTGTTATTATTATGTAGATGAGCCGGATTTTCACCGTACGATTTCGTGAGCCCTTATTTCAAGATGAGCAGCCATGTCGAGATGTACGCGACGCCTATTGTGTCGTTGCCACATTATTATGATTGGGTGGTCCCGCCGGATTTAGCTTCTTGCGTAGTTCTTCCTCCGGTAGCGGGTAGACAGGCTGGACGTCCGAGGATGAGTCGTGCTCGTTCCGCAGTTGAGAGTTCTACACCACGTAGGAAGGTTTGTACAGTTAATATCATTTCGTCGTGTGAAGGCTTGGACCTAATATCGTGTCGTCGTGTGCAGGTGTGTTCGAGATGTAAGGGCGTAGGTCACAATATGCGGAAGTGCACGGTTTTTATCCCACCCGAGGCTGTTGATTTAAATGTCCCTGCAGAAGAGACGGGAACGCAAGAGTCGAGTCGAAAAAGATAGAAGAAGAAGTGCAGCATCTGCAAAAACGAGGGACACACAAGAACAAAATGTCCAATGAACACGGAGTGACAGACAGAGTTCGAGATTGGGTTTGGTTGTTTTATCGGTGTTTTTAAACTATTTGAGACTTATATTGTTTTATTATCGTCTATTCTCGTGTGATTTTGGATATTTGGTGAGTTTTAGGTTATTGTGCTTGTTTTAGGTTATTGTGCATGTTTTTGGAGTTTGTTTATCTTGTGAGTGTGAAATATGTGAAAAAAACAGGTTGGGAAATAGGTTTTCGGGGCAAGGGGGATTTACTTATCTGTTATTTGGAAGGTACATATATAAATTTTGCTAAATACGTTCAATGAAGAGTTCTAGCCCGGCTGGTCAGCCCAAATTTAAAATGGAAATGAAAAACCGGAGGTAAGGGCTCGAATCCTAAGAGCCCCATTTTATTTTATTTTTTTACACGGTACCGGTAAGCACCGTTTACCGGTAAAATCAACACCGTGTACCGGTAAACAAAAACGCTTATTTTTTTACTTATTTGTTATTTGGAAGGTACATATATAAATTTTGCTAATTATGTTCAATGAAGAATTGTAGCCCGGCTGGTCAGCCCAATTTTAAAGCGGAAATGAAAAACCGGAGGTAAGGGGCTCGAATCCTAAGAGCACCATTTTGTTATATTTTTTTATACGGTACCGGTAAGCACCGTGTACCGGTAAGCAAAACACCGTGTACCGGAAAAAAAACCGCTTATTTTTTCCACCGTGTAGCATAGCCCACCGTGTAGTCACCGTGTACTTTAGAACTGAAGTAGCTTTTTTTGATTTTGAAGCCTTTCTACAGCTTTTTTGTTGTTTTGTTAAGCATGAAACATCATTTTAAAGACTAGAAACATCCAATAAACAACATAACAAATCCAATTGAGGACTACAAAGATGAGATGCTTAGGATGTTGACCATTTTTTGAACTTTCTACTAATATTGTTACAATCTTAACTACATAGGTACTAAATTGTTCATGCGTAATCACTTAATTCGTCCAATTCAAGGGTTGATCGTGTTTTTTGATTATTAAAATGATGTTTTATACTACAATAACAAGTTAACAATCGAAAAATGCCTTAAAATCAATTAAAATCAATTAAGGATCTAAACTACACGGTAGACACCGTGTAGGACACCGTGTACCGGTAAGCACCGTGTAACCGAGTAACTGCCCAGAAAATTAACCGATCAGTTCTTGGCTACACGGTGATCTCGGGATGCTACACGGTGGCCACCGTGTAACCGGCATCCACCGTGTAGCAGAAGGCAGAAACCTGTTTTTTACATTTTTTTCACCCAAATCAATCAAAACATACACCTTTGAACCGCTTTTCACCAAAATCAATCAAAACACACCTAAATCAAGTTAAGTAGAAGCAATATCAATTCGAAAAAGTTCCAAATCATCCAAAACAAAAATCAATCAAATAGAAACAATATCAATTCGAAAAAATCCCTAATCATCCAAAACACAAATCAATCCTCGCGATGACTCAGACTGAAGATTTTGCGAGCAACATATCGGCGATATCGTATCAAATACCCGTCGTCGATTTCTTTACCCCGGTGAGTGAGGTGCTTGTTGACGAGACGATCCAGGTACATGCACACGAATGGGCCGCAGTTGTTGTTGTCGACTTGGATAAATTGCTTCGTCGGCACTTCGACCGTCATAGGAGTCGTCTTGCGAGATCTCCGCCAAAAGTTTGCATCACTCCTCCAAAATCCTGCAGCTACCAACATACGAGGCAACAACTCCAACAACGGAGTTAGTATACGAGCCTTGGTATTTACCTCCGGACAACGGTGCCACAACGAGTCGTACAGCTGTATAGTCCAGCTGGTCAGGTCAATCCGTATCGTAATCCAATGTTCCCCGGCATTACACACCGTTATTACCTAAAAAAATAAAATAAAAAATAAAACGTTATTTACAATTAAATTAAGATATTAAATTGAATTAAAAAAATAAAAATGTATGGTTCTTTAAATTACCTCTCGTGCCTCGTCCCAACTCTCGTGCCTATCGTCTCTCGTTATGTATTTCAGCATGTAGTCCGGCGGTGCCCAGGACTCATATTTCTTCTCAATGTTCTTTCTCCTTGCATGTGTTGATAGCACAGAGATCCTAGCGTACTGAGCCTTCAAAGCGTACTGTTAATTAAAAATAAAATTAAACGATTAGTATTAGGAAAATGATAAAAAAAAAACGTGTATTTGATATCGTGTCTTTGGAACTTACGAAGAACTCGGTACACAAGAGTATAGTCTTCTTTGGAGTGACTTCATCTCGTACACCCTTGTTCTGCTTTATCTTGTCCCGCAGGTACGTCATGTACATATCAATCTCCTGAAAAATATACATACCACAGTTAAGCACAAATAAATTAACATTATAAATTTCAAAGTTTAACAACAAATTAACTTACCATGTCCGAGTACCAATGATGTAGTGTCTCAATCAAGTCGAAATGCTTTTGGTCCAGAGTGACACTGTTGAAACGGATATGGACACTCAATCCATGCCCGTCACGACGGAACATCGAATAGAGCCCCCTAACCTTCTTGTTGCCAGACGGCGTGAACTGCGAGACGTACGGGCTCCGAAGAGCTGCCGAGGGCCTCCTCGCACGGGGTCCAAGACTAGTCTCGGCGACATCATCCTCAAGCTCGGCTTCCTCATCCGACAATGCACCCTCATTTTCGTGTTTATTTTCCGCGGGAGATGTCATCTTGAACAACTCGACATGAGCAGTCGGAAAATAACTCTCTGTATCAACGATAACCTGCGGTATATCAGCCCCCCTCGGTATAATAAAACCAGGATCATACTCTGGCCGATAAGCAGGAGTCGGAGCGAAGATGCCTTCGGTGGGAATCGCTTGGAAGGGAGCGAAGACAGCCTGAAAATCACGCAGCCCCCTCGGTGGCGAAAAATGATCGCTATCTCCAACGGTCGAGAATATCTGGGTCGGTGTGCGATAGCTATCGCCAACGATCTGTTGCTCGTACTGGGGCTGCTGCACGCACAGGGGCTGCTGCTCGTACAGGGGCTGCTTCTCAACATGAGGCTGCTGCTCGACATGGGTCGACTCGGCATGGGTCGACTCAGCATGGGTCGGCTCGAAAAGTGGCGACCTGCGATAACGATCAAAATCGTGTGCCTAGTCCCCACACGAAACCCTGACATCTGTTGGAGTTGTGTACTTAATGTCTAGATTTAAGCAACGGAAACTCACGATCCATTGCCACTAATCTATTTAATTAAATAAACAATTATTTGCGTTTAATTATTTATAATTAAATATATGCAAATTATAGTCCTGGATTCTATACGTTGTAGTTAGTATGGTGTGCGACGTCACACGGAAGATCATACTATCGGTTACTCGTATTTAATCGAACAGTTGCTCACGACCTAGATGGACACGGACCAATCCATCGGTATAGTCGTTGTATGAGGGAGAAAAATAATCTGTCTTGATTATTTTATCATACTTGTACACTTGGTGTATTGAGCGGATCGTTGAGATTCATCGATTAGGATTGCCGGCGATAATCGATTCGAGTCTCAGTGTATTTTATTCTTAATCCGTGATATTATTGCGGGTGTGTATATTTAATATAAGTGACTTTGATTTGTTGGAGTAGTATACTTAATGTCTAGATTTGAGTATTCTGAACTCCTTGTACACTTTCATTTACCTATTAAATACGAACATTCATTTGCTTTTAATTATTGTTAATTAAATTTATGCAAATTATAGTCCTGGATTTCATACGTTGTAGTTAGTATGGTGTGTCGGGCCCACACAGAAGATCATACTATCGGTTACTCGTATTTAATCAAACAGATGCTCACGACCTAGATGGACACGGACCAATCCATCGGTATAGTCGTTGTGTGAGAGAGAAAATAATTTGTCTTAATTATTTTATCACACTTGTACACTTGGTGTATTGAGCGGATCGATTGAGACTCATCAATTAGGATAGCTCGGCGATAATTGATTTGAGACTCAGTGTATTTTATTCTTAATCCCCGATATTGTTGCGGGTGTGTATATTCAATATAAGTGACTTTGATTTACCAAAGGAATTAACCGATTTAATTATTGGGTTAATTACCGGTTAAGTTGGGTCACTATATTTTATATATGGCATGCCATGAATGATTGACCGGACAGTGTATCCCGGAAGGGTTGATAATATCCCCGAGATGAGCTCATAAGGATTTATTATGTAAACCTCGCGAGTGGATTTAATTCCGCATAATAAATAAGGTTGAGTGGTACTAGTCTCGGATAAAAGAGATGAATAAATTTATTAAGCAATAAATAAATTTTATTCATGGATATTTATATCTTAAATACACGGAATAAATAATACTACCGGAGAAATATTATTTGGATATAATATGGTTTAATATTGGGAGTGCAATTAATTTATATAGTGGAAAATAAATTAATTAATATTAATGGGAGATTAATAGATTTGGGCTTGGGCTCAATTTAATCATTAATATTGGAAGCCCAATATTCCACCTCCTTTAGATCCCCTACGTAGCCTATAAAAGCACTACATGGTCTTCACTTTTTAATAAGACAAGAATATCAATACTTGATAGTTCTAGAGAGTTGAAGAGGATCCATAAGCTTGGAAGATCGTCGCCCACCCGACGTTCAAGCTAGTGCAAGGAATACGTGGGAAGATTCAAAAGGTCGTCTTGAATTCGTTTCTCCGAACAACGAATTGAAAGGTAAAAATCTAAACACCCTTGATTGTTTGATTTTATTTATCGAGAATACCGTAGAACAAAGATCCGAAGCACGAAATCATGAACGGGGGACGATCGCGTGGTGGTGGCGAAACCACCGGACCACGGGCGATCGCCCGGGCTAGGGTTTCGGCGGGGCGACGGGGGCGGAACCCTCGGTTCGACCGAGGGTGTGCGATCGACCACGATGGGTCGATCGCTGGGCACGGGCTGGTGCCGTGCCCAACCCCGCCGTGAAGGCGGGGGCCTCCAGCTGGCGGCGAGTCGCCGGACTCGCCGCGGGGGCTGCCGGAGCAGCCCCACCCCAACTGATCGCCGGCGTGCGATCGGCGATCGCGTGAACACCCCGGCTCGCGGGGGTTCGGCCGGGGGCGGGCTGTGCGTCTTCGGGCGCATGGTCTCCGATGGTCGGACTCCGGCGGATGAGTCGGTGTTCATGTGATCTCCGGCGAAGGTTTTCGTTCGGGTTATTGTTTCCGCAAATTTTAATAGCCCGGGATATCGAATTCCAACAATTGGTATCAGAGCGTGGTTTACGTTCGCGGTATTTTCGATAAAATTGTTCTACCTTGCAGGGTTCCGACTATTATGGCTTAATTTATTATTCGTTTAATTTATTTTGTCATGTATGTTGGATTGATTAAACTCTCGGACATGTCGAGATTCGTTTTTGGTGGTGAATGCTTGTAATAGTAAAAATTCGGGGGTTGACCGAATTTAGGATTTATTATTACGTTCTACTTTTTTCCGGAAAATGTATAGGGTCGATTTCATGTATAGAATCGATACCGGATAGTGTAAAATTTATTTTGTAATTTATTTTGCGTTGGATCGATGCCGAAACGACCGCCGGAGAAGACACGTGACGAAGGAGATGATCGAGAGGGTGAACGGGACAAGGATCGATCAATCCCCATGATCGATCCATGAGGATCGATCGATCGCATGGTGAGGCGCCGAATTCGCGCCTCTCGGCGGCGATGCCACCGGTGGTGGTGGCGCGCCGGCTGGGCGGTGGCGGCGGTGGACCTCGGCCGGCGATGGCGGTCCGGTGGGGGGCGCGGGGGTCCTTGTGATCTTCGTGCTCTCCCGTAAATTTACTTTCCTAATTGATTCGGGTTTTTCCTATTTGAGTATTCCTATTTTTGGGAAATTCTCATGGATTAGAAAAAGAATTAATTGGAATTAATTTTATTTCCTTATTCTATTATGGAAGTCTTCTAGAGTATTCCGAGTTCTACTTGGAATAGAATCCTAGAGATTTAATAGAATTGGAAAGGAATAAAAGTTAATTTAGGATTGATTTATTTCCTAATTGATTATTCCTATTTTATGGGAATTTTCATAGAAATGGAAATTAATTAATCTTGGAATGTAGAAGAGTCCTAAGTTATTTTATTTCCTTATTTCATTATGGAAATCATCTAGAATATTCCAAGTGGGTCTTGGATAGATTATTCTAGAGATTTAATGAAGTAGAAAGGGAAAATAAAATAAATAAAAATATTAATAATATTTAATTTTATTTTTGATTTATTCGATTGACTTAATTTTTTAATTAAGTATCTTTTGGATTTATTAAAAATAAATAGATTTAAATATTGGAAATTAATATTCTCGTCACATGGAGCATTCAAGAACGAAGACTAAAGACTAGAAGATGCGTACGGAGATGAAGTAAAGCCATAATAGTCGGAAAATAATATTCTAGTAATTATTTTGACTATGTGATAATATTATGTGCTTTATTACATGTATGCATGCTATATGTGTTTACTTTCATGCACTAGATAGCGTATCCCTTTATTGTAAAAAGCTAAGTGGGAGAGGGTATGGAAACATACCCATGGTCTCCATTGCTGCTCTCTTGGTGACTTTTATAAACTTTCGAAGTTTATATAGATAAGTTATTGGAGGAGAGTTCTTGTAATATCTCTTACGAGAAACATTGATTAAGTCTATCAAACAATGCCTAATTTGTCTTTCCAAAGCTGATTTCAAGTCGACTCATTCTCACCCCGGGGAGTGGAATGGAGCCAAAGCCACTTGGTCATGTCGAGGACACAAATTAGAGGCAGTCGTACCATTCTTTGATAGATGGATCGATTGTCTGCTCGGCTCCCTCATTTATGAGAGATAGGGTTGTTCGCATGGTGAATCACTGGTTAGAAACTTCGAGTTTCACTTATGATTCTCCGCGTCTTGATTTACAAGATCGAATGGGTCAAGTAATTGGATTTCAATTGTATAAGTCTTTTGGTATGGTAAACGTCCACACTATCGTGGCTTGCTATATCGAATGGGACTTTAGATCGATTGATGTAGACAGTTATAGAAGGGAGTGAAGGATCCGTGTGTCAACGTAAACGTCCACACTATCGTGGCTTGCGGTGATGTACGAGTCTCAAACAAACTTCTTAGTACTGAGTAATGGTTAACACTTAGGTACGCTTCATAGTATTCCTCCCATCGAGGTAACGCTATTGATGATGTACGACCGAAGGAAATCTAATTGCTAAATCATTTGGGTGGGTAAACGTCCACACTATCGTGGCTTGCCTTACCTGATGGGATTTTAGATGTGATTAGTGATTTAATGATATTATTTAAGGGAGATAATATCGGATATTAAATTGTTTGTTTGTTTTATGTGCTTATAGGTTAGGAATGACTGTGACCCCACTTTGTGATATACTTAAAGATGAAAACTCACTGGTTCCATATAGTACTGATTGGAAAAGAAATCTGGACAATGTTCAGACTGTTGAGCCTTCCGAATCCACTATTATCCCAACTGATGAGGACATTGAAAATGACCTCAAGGAGATGTTAGGACATAGTAAGGAAGCCGGACTAGAGGTGATTGACATACTCATCAAGTTCAGTCCTCTTGAGGAATCGCTTAAAAACGATTTCAAAAGAACTGAACTGATAAGTATGATCAGAGAATCACAAGCTCTAGTGGCCGAGTTGGAAGTGCAAGCAAAGAAGCCCAGTGGTTTTGAACCACGGATTGGGAAGAGCAAGCCGCGAGGCAAGTGCTTTCGATGCAAGCAGTCTGGGCACTGGAGGTCTGATTGTCCTCTCATCAAAGGTACGAAATTTTCCTTAGTCACCGAAACATTGTCAGTGGTGTTATCTACCAGCACCTGGTGTGTAGATACGGGGGCCACTGATCATGTCTGCAATTCATTGCAGGGGTTCCAGGAAACCCGGAGACTTAGAGAGGGAGAGATCGTGGTCTACATGGGCAATGCCGCGAAGGTGGCGGCTGTTGCAGTGGGAGACGTTCACTTACGCTTCAGTAGTGATAGGATTTTAGTTTTACATAATTGTCTTTATGTACCCAACTTTAGAAAGAATTTAATTTCGGTTTCTAAACTTATTATGAATGGATATTCTGTCTCTTTTGACCACTCGGTGATCATAAGAAGAAACAGTGAGATTATCTGTTCTGGTACATTGGTGGACGATTTGTATGTGCTAAATCCTGAGTCTAACACGATGCAACTAACCGAGAGTAATAACACATCTACGAACACCAATAAGAGAAAGGAACCTTCTAGGATGAATCAATTATACTTGTGGCACTTAAGGCTAGGTCATATTAACTCAAATAGAATTCAAAGGTTGAAAGCTGATGGTCTCATCAGTGGTGTTGAAGGAGAGGACCTTCCAACCTGCGAATCCTGTTTAGAGGGAAAAATGACCAAGCGTTCTTTTTCTGGTAAAGGACGAAGGGCTGAACAAGTATTGGATTTGATTCACTCTGATGTATGCGGACCTATGTCTACTCAGGCAAGGGGAGGGTACGAGTACTTCATCACTTTCACTGATGATTACTCAAGGTATGGATTTGTATACCTGATGCGCCGCAAGAGCGAATCCTTTGACAAGTTCAAGGAGTTCAAGGCTCTTGTGGAGAACCTTCAAGGTAAATCCATTAAATGCCTGCGATCTGATCGCGGAGGCGAGTACCTGTCTGGAGAATTCAAGGCATACTTGGCAGAGAATGGGATTGATTCC
The DNA here is from genome assembly GCA_954870475.1 of Euphrasia confusa. Lineage (NCBI taxonomy): Eukaryota > Viridiplantae > Streptophyta > Magnoliopsida > Lamiales > Orobanchaceae > Euphrasia > Euphrasia confusa. The sequence goes on along the minus strand of OX940952.1, from coordinate 24,016,712 downwards.
CAAATGACATCATCATATACTCCCCAGCAAAATGGTGTGTCAGAAAGAAGGAATAGGACTCTTATGGAAATGGTGCGATCAATGATGAGTTACTCGGACTTACCTATCATGTTCTGGGGATATGCCTTAGAAACAGCGGCGCACATTCTGAACTTGGTTCCATCTAAAACGGTTCCTTCAACACCCATGGAACGATGGAGCGGGCGCAAGCCTAGCTTGAGACACGTTCGGATCTGGGGGTGCCCTGCACATGTGTTGAAGGTAGGTGCCGATAAATTAGAACCTCGTACTGAAGTGCGGTTGTTTATAGGATATCCTAGAGGAACTAAAGGTGGCATGTTCTATAGTCCTAAGGACCAGAAGATCGTTATAAGTACTAACGCTCGGTTCTTGGAGGAAGACTATGTCATGGACCACAAGCCCAAGAATGACATAATGCTTGATGAATTGAGAGGTAACACTGAAGACCTAGACACAGCCGAACCGAGTATAGATACACCACTAGAATCTGCACCTGACACTATCACTGTTAATACACCGGAACGCCGTCGTAGTGGGAGGGTTGTTAAACAACCAGACCGATGGATTGGACTGGGTGAGTCTTCGGACTCTGGACCTGGAGTTCATGAAATCGATCCCTGGACCTATGACGAGGCAGTACAAGATATAGATGCGCCTTCTTGGAAGAAAGCGATGAAATCCGAAATTGAATCTATGGATTCTAATAAAGTCTGGGATCTTGTAGAACCACCAAGTGGCGTAAAGCCAATTGGGTGTAAATGGGTCTACAAGAGAAAGAGAGGATCTGACGGAAAGGTTGAAACCTTTAAAGCTCGGCTTGTTGCGAAAGGATATACTCAGAAAGAGGGAATCGATTATGAGGAGACCTTCTCGCTGGTAGCCAAGATAAAGTCGATCCGGATTCTCTTATCCATAGCAGCTCATATGGATTATGAGGTGTGGCAAATGGATGTCAAGACAGCTTTCCTAAATGGAAGTCTTGACGAGACGATTTAAATGAAACAACCAGAAGGATTCATTGCTAAGGGGCAAGATCATCTAGTGTGCAAGCTTAATCGATCCATTTATGGATTGAAACAAGCCTCGAGATCGTGGAACCTGCGATTTGACGAAGTAGTCCAATCTTTTGGATTCAGTCAAAGCATGGACGAATCGTGTGTGTATTGGAAACGTGATGGGAAGAAGGTGGTGTTTCTCGTGCTTTATGTGGACGACATTATTCTCATTGGCAACAGTGTGAAGATGTTATCAGACATAAAGGGATGGTTGTCTAGACAATTCGATATGAAAGATTTGGGAGAAGTCGGGCATGTTCTAGGGATCAAGGTTATAAGGGATCGCCGGAATAGAACATTGTACCTATCCCAGCAATCTTACATAGACACGATTCTGGCTCGTTTTAACATGCAAGATTCCAAGAAGGGTGAGCTGCCCTTCAGTAAAGGAACTTATCTTTCTAAGGAAATGTGTCCTCGGACACAAAAGGAGAAAGATGAAATGAAAGCAGTTCCCTACGCTTCGGCTGTGGGAAGCTTGATGTATGCAATGTTATGCACGAGGCCTGATATCTGCTATGCAGTTGGCGTAGTAGCGAGATATCAGAGTAACCCTGGAAAGGCTCATTGGACTGCCGTAAAGAGCATTTTCAAGTATTTGCGAAATACTAGGGATTATGTTCTAAGTTACGGGGCAGACAATCTGATTCCTTTGGGTTATACGGATTCGGATTTCCAAGCTGATAAGGACCGGCGAAAGTCGACATCAGGCTATGTGTACACTATGGGAGGTGGAGCCGTATCATGGAGGAGTGTTAAGCAAAAGTGCATTTCAGACTCTACCATGGAAGCTGAATATGTTGCAGCCTCAGAGGCAGCGAAAGAGTCAGTTTGGTTCCTTAATTTCCTCCAGGACTTAGATGTGATTCCGAGTTTGCCCAAGGCTATGACAATTTATTGTGATAATAGCGGTGCAGTGGCAAACAGTAAGGAACCACGGTCCCATAGTGCTATGAAACACATAGAGCGCAAGTACCACCTGATTCGAGACATCGTCAAGAGGGGCGATGCGATAGTCACCAAGATAGCTTCGGAGGACAACCTAGCGGACCCTTTCACCAAGATACTTCCTAAGGAAGTTTATTTCAAGCACTTGGAGGGTTTGGGAGTCAGAAGTTTGGAGGATAAGACTAGACCTTAGTATAAGTGGGAGATTGTTGGAGTAGTATACTTAATGTCTAGATTTGAGTATTCTGAACTCCTTGTACACTTTCATTTACCTATTAAATACAAACATTCATTTGCTTTTAATTATTGTTAATTAAATTTATGCAAATTATAGTCCTGGATTTCATACGTTGTAGTTAGTATGGTGTGTCGGGCCCACACAGAAGATCATACTATCGGTTACTCGTATTTAATCAAACAGATGCTCACGACCTAGATGGACACGGACCAATCCATCGGTATAGTCGTTGTGTGAGAGAGAAAATAATTTGTCTTAATTATTTTATCACACTTGTACACTTGGTGTATTGAGCGGATCGATTGAGACTCATCAATTAGGATTGCTCGGCGATAATTGATTTGAGACTCAGTGTATTTTATTCTTAATCCCCGATATTGTTGCGGGTGTGTATATTCAATATAAGTGACTTTGATTTACCAAAGGAATTAACCGATGTAATTATTGGGTTAATTACCGGTTAAGTTGGGTCACTATATTTTATATATGGCATGCCGTGAATGATTGACCGGACAGTGTATTCCGGAAGGGTTGATAATATCCCCGAGATGAGCTCATAAGGATTTATTATGTAAACCTCGCGAGTGGATTTAATTCCGCATAATAAATAAGGTTGAGTGGTACTAGTCTCGGATAAAAGAGATGAATAAATTTATTAAGCAATAAATAAATTTTATTCATGGATATTTATATCTTAAATACACGGAATAAATAATACTACCGGAGAAATATTATTTGGATATAATATGGTTTAATATTGGGAGTGCAATTAATTTATATAGTGGAAAATAAATTAATTAATATTAATGGGAGATTAATAGATTTGGGCTTGGGCTCAATTTAATCATTAATATTGAAAGCCCAATATTCCACCTCCTTTAGATCCCCTACGTAGCCTATAAAAGCACTACATGGTCTTCACTTTTTAATAAGACAAGAATATCAATACTTGATAGTTCTAGAGAGTTGAAGAGGATCCATAAGCTTGGAAGATCGTCGTGATGGAGTTGTATTCTAAATGTCTAGTTTAGTGCAAATACGGAACTCCTTATCTATACCTTAATTCGAGATATGATTCAAGCATGATTTCATTTAATGCAATAGTCCTTGATGTATACGTTGTAGACAGTATGGCGTGAGGAGACATGCGGAAGATCATACTGTCGGTTACTCGTATACTATCGAACAGTAGCTCACGACTTAGATGGACAGGGACAATCCATCGGTACTTCGTAGTGTGACTGGTAGATAGTCGGTCTTGACTATCATGTTACACTCGTACACTTTGTGTATTGAGCAGGACCACGGGAGGGCGTTCGATTTATACTAATCGGAGTAATCGAACTAGACCTCAGATATTACGGATATGTGAGTTCTTAATCCCTATATAATTATAGGTGCGTGTGTCCAATGCTCGGTTCTTTGATGTGCCAATGAGTGAGATTAATTGATTAGTCAATATTCTCGGTAGATTGGGAATCAGCATTGTACACACGGCATGCTATAGATTATAGACAGGAAACCGTGTCCCATTTATTGGGTTGATGATGTCCCCGAGATGAGCTCATAAAGTTTATCATGTAAACCCTGCAGGTGGATTCGTTCCACATGATAATAAGGATGAGTGGTACTAGTCTCGGATAATAAGAAATGAATTAATTTAATTATTAGTAATTAATTAATTCATGGACATGCGATATCTTAAACACGGGGAAATATCACATATGTAATACGGCGGGAAAATTATTGACGGAATAATTTGAATTAATTAATTGGGAAATCATTTATAATTTTATAGTGGAATTAATTATAAATAAAATTGTGGAATTTAATTAAGGTTTTCCTTTTGGGACACCAAGTTAATTAAATTGCAATTTAAGCCTAATTAATTAATTGCCTATGGGTCCCTAGTGTGGCCTATATAAATCCCTCATCTCTCTTCTCTAAACCTACAGAACGCCGCTATTTTATTTTTGCGGAGAAAAATTAATTGTTAGCGCAATAATTTTTCTGTGAAAATAAATAGACTAGCGCAAATATATTTTTCTGTAGAAATAAAAAGCTAGCGCAAATATATTTCTGAGACAGAAACTTATTTTTCTTACGCTGGGGTTTGAGAGAGAAGAAGAAGAGAAACTCCAAGCGGATCGATGCCCACACATCGGCTGGAGCAAGAGGGCTAGGATACACGCTAGAAGACTCGAGGTCTCTGTCAATTCGGCTTCTCCGAATCACGCAACAAAGGTATGAGATCGATCCCTAATTCCGCAATTATCGATCTCTAAATTCGTTAAAAATACATCGAACGATCGATCGGGTTCCGGGAGTCGTGGTACGTGTTCCTCGACTACTGGGGGGTCTAGGACCTCCGGAACGGTAGTCGGATGAGGAAAAACGACCCGGAAACGAGCCCGGAACAGCAACGTCGCGTTGCTGTTCGCGGACAAACGGCGGTCGCCAAAGGGCAAACGGCGGTCGCCGTTTGCAGTTCCTTTCAGCGACCGCTGGACTGCTTTCGGCGGTCGCCGAATTGATGCAGTCCAGTCCCGTTTCGCGCGGTTGTCCTTCGGGGCGATGGCTGGGCGTGAATCGGGTCAAGGGGTGTCGTGCGAACGAAGTAGCGACTTCGGAGGTCGACTGGGAGCGTTCGGATGTTCGAGCGATCGAACGAACGCCTCCCGGGTAGTCGATTTCCAACAATTGGTATCAGAGCCGGTTTTGTCGTTCGTTGTATTTTTGCGAGATTTGTTTTGCAGGTTCGAACCCGATTATTATGGCCATGTGATTGTGCTGTATGTTTGTGGTTTGTTAAACTCTCGGGCTTGTCGAGATCTTTGGTTTTGAAATCGTTGCATGTTTGTAATAGTTAAAACGACGGGTTGAGTCGTTTAGGTTTTATTACGTTTTTCGTTTTATCCGGATGTATAGGATCGATCATTCTGTATAGGATCGATGCCGGAAGTAGCTAGGTTACTTATGTAATGTTGCTGCTACTTGGTGGATCGAGAAGAGATCGAAGGACGGACGAACGAGGGTCGAGAAGTCGATCCCGCGGCTGCTGAAGGGCAAACGGCGGTCGCCGTTTCTCAAACGGCGGTCGCCGTTTCGCTGGACTTCGGGCAGCAGCTCCGGGGGGGTTCGACAGACATCACGGATCGCTTGTCGAGGGCCCGGGATGATACTCCAGTGGGAGGGGTTCGTCTCTTGGTCCTTAGACGAGCCGGTGGTGGATCGAGACCGAGACGAGCAACGAGACGAAGATCCGAGAAGACGTGCATGGAAGATATTTAAAGGCCATAATAATCGGGGCCACGTTAAATGCTTTTTGTGTGTTAACGTGCTTTTATTATGCTTTATTTATTTTATGCATGTTATCCCTTTTTCGTAAAATACTAAGTGGGAGAGGGATTGGAAACAATCCCGCGGTCTCCATTCTCTGTTTTGATAGTGATGTGTGTCACTTACGAGTTGGCTTTAGTGTCATCCTCCCTATCGGATAAAGTCGACACACAGATATCACTGGATCAAAATTCGAATTTAAAATCCACTTATAAAATTGAACAATTATATTTCTCAAAAGCAATGCCTAATCTGTCATTCAAAGACTAATTTCAACTCGACTCATTCTCACCCCGGGGAGTGGAATGGAGCCAAAGCGCTTGGTTATGTCGATGACACAGATTAGAGACATTCGAGTCATTCGATGACTAGATCGATTGTCTGGTTGGCTCCCTCACCTAGTGAGAGATAGGGCTCAATTGCATGATTGATCGCTGGTTAGAAACTTCGAGTTTCACTTACGAGATATCAAGCTTTGATTAATAAAATTGTGAAATTTAATAAATGTAAGAGTCAATTAACAAAGTTGTTTGTTTTAGTAAACGTCCACAAGAACGTGGCTTGCTAAATGGAAACAGGTACTTTGGGTTAATTAAGATTCTATGACATTTAAATAAGTGAGATTCAATTAATAAAGTTGTTTGTTTTAGTAAACGTCCACAAGAACGTGGCTTGCTAAATGGAAACGGAACTTTGGGATTAATTGAGGCTCGAAAGTTATAGAAAGTCGTGGAGGACCGCATGTCAACGTAAACGTCCACAAGAACGTGGCTTGCGGTGGACATGTAGTTCCCGAGCGGTGGACTTAGTACTGAGAAATGGTACACACTTAGGTACGCTTTATAGTATCCTCCCCATCGGAGTCACTGCTATGATGATATACGACCAAAGAGAAATCCAATCATAAAATCATTTGGACTGGTAAACGTCCACAAGAACGTGGCTTGCTATGTCTGATGGGATTTTGGAAATGATTGGTAGTTTAATGATATCACTTGAGGGAAATGATATCGAATTAAACTCATTGTTTGTTTTATATGGTATTATTCCCATTAAAAGTCAACAAACTCACTGAACCTGTTTGTATGGATTGGAAAAGAAACTTGGACATTATCCTAACTGCATAGGAGTACAATTATGTACTCCAAGTCAATTGACCTGCTGAACCAAATGATACTTCCACTACTGAGGAAAGGAAGCTCATTGGAAATGGATCAAGGCTATGAGATGACGCGGAGCAACATTATGACTTTCATGTCAAAAGTGCTGCGACATCGGGATCATGCCATGACCATTACCTATGATATGATGCTTAACCTCAAGAAGTTTTGGTTATCAGGACAGGACAGCCGGGCAAAGTGAAATGAGGCAACTCATGACAGCCATCATGTCGGAAAGAACACCCGTAAGGGATCACGTTCTTAGAATGATGGGCTATCGTAATGAGATAGAGGTTCTGGGAGAAATTATCAAAGGGGTAACCCAGATTGATTTTGTGCTCCAGTCTCTGCCGAGAAGTTTTGAGCAGTTCCGCCTAAACTTAAATATGAATAAGGGGTCTTATTCATTGACGGAGCTCCTGATTGAACTTCAAGCGGCTGAGAGAATCTTTGAGGGTCCTCAAAGCACTTATGGCTGAGAGATTGACTCTTCCTAGGCTTTCGGGCAGCAAAAGGAAGAAGAAAATACGGAAACCCAGTGGGCCTAATATATTTGGACCACGGAATGGGACAAGCAAGCCCAAGGGGCAAGTGCTTCCGTTGTAAGCAGTTTGGATACTGGGAGTTTTAATTGTCCTATCAAGCAATAAGAAGTTGATTCTTCCTTAGTCACCGAAACATGCTTGGTGGTGTTATCCACCAGTACCTGGTGTGTGGATACGGGAACCACTAATCATGTCTGCACTTAGATGCAGGGGTTCCAGGAAACCCGGAGACTTAGATAGGAAGAAGTAATAACCTACATGGGCAATACTGTTAAGGTAACAGCCGTTGCAGTGGGAGATGTTAAACCGTAGGATTTTAGTTCTAATAAATTGTCTTTATGTGCCGGCATTTAGAAAGAATTTTCATTTCGGATTTCTAAATTGGCTTAGAATAGATATTCTGTTTCTTCTGATGGTTTCAGACTTGTCGGAGTAGGAAACAGGGATATTATCTAGTCTGGTACATTGATAGACAATTTAATACTAAATCTGTGTTCTTCCACGATGCAACAGACCGGAACTAATAACACATTGTCGAACCCCAATAAGAGTAAAGATCCTTCTAGGATGAATCAAGAGTACTTATGGAATCTTAGGATAGATCAATTTTAACTTTAGTACGATTCAAAGGGTGAAAGCTGATGGACTACTCAGCTAGGTTGAAGGAAAGGCCCTTCCAACCTTCGAATCATACTTGGAAGTTTTAATGATCGAGCAATCCTTTACGGTTAAAGGGAAAAGATCCAAGAAAGTACTAGAGTTGATTCGCTCTGATATATGCATACCTCTTTGAGGAGTAAGGCATACTTATCAGAAAATGGGATTAACTCCCGACATACTACACCATTTATGCCTCGGAAAAATAATGTGTTGTAAAGAAGGAATAGGACTCTTATAGATATGGGAAAGTAGACAATAAGTTATTCGGAGTTACCTAATTCGTTTTTGGGATATGGCTTGGAAACAGCGACGTTTATCCTGAACTTGATTCTTTTGGAAACTTGTACAGATATTCGGCTGTTTATAAGATACCCTAAGAAAACGAATTAAGATATGTAATATAGTCCAAAGGACCAGATGTTCGTTGATTGAATCAACGTTCGGTTCTTAGACATGGACTATATGTATATGCAAGATCACAAGCCCAAGAGTAGGGTAATACTTAATGTGCTTAGAGGGACTGGTCAAGACTTAGAACCAGCCTAACTGAGTAGTTCACTACTATAAATCTTTAGTCACTAAGGATGCACCGGAGCGTCGTCGTAGTGGGAGGGTTGTTAGACAACCCGACAGGCTCATGTTTATAGGAGAGTCTTCGGACTTGTTACCTGGAGAACATGAAGCCGAACCCTGGATCTATGACGAGACGCTGAAAGGTCAAGATGCTCAGTCTTGGCAAAAGTCGATCTGGATTCTTTTGTCTTCACATGGAAGATGGAAGTCAAGACAGATTTCCTAAATCGAAGTCTTGACGGGGCCATCTGTGTGGGACAGCCAGAGAGATTCATCGAAAAGAGCCAAGAGCATTCGGTAAGCAAGCTTAATCAATCTTAGGATTGAAGGAAGCTTCAAGATCTTGGACACATGCGGACCTATGAGAAAATCCATTTCATGGATTCATTCAAGGCATGTTTAGGTCCTGAGTGTAATAAAGAAGTGGCAGAAAAGATGTGGTGTTTTCTCATTCTTTATGTAGACGACATCCTTCTAAATTGGCAACAATATGAAAGATGTTATCGGACATAAAGGGATGGTTGTCCGAGTAATTCAATGTAAGAGACTTAGGAGAAGTTGGGAATGTTCTTGGGATCAAAGCAATAAATGATCGCCAGAAAAGAACATAGAACTTATCTCGAGTATCATACATAAATACAATTCTTACTCGTTGCAGCATACAGAATTCCAAGAAAGGTCTTCACCTTTTAGATGTGGAATTCATCTATCTAAAGTTTTGTGTCCGACACAATAAAGGAGATAGATGAAGAGTAAGCAGTTCCCTGCACCTTAATGGTGGGAAGCTTAATGTATGTAATGCTATGCACGAGACTGATATCTGCTATGCCGTAGGCATGGTGGTGAGATATCATAGTAATCCTGAAAAGGATCACTCGACTGATGTAAAGAACATGTTTAGGTTCCTGCAGAGGACCAGGAATTATGTTCTGAGTTACAAAGCAGTCAAGTTGTTTCTTTTGGATTACATAGAATTGGATTTCCAAATCAAACAGGGACAGTCGAAAGTCGAAGTCAGGCTATGTGTTCTCACTGTGAAGTGGAGCAGTCACATGGAAGAATGTAAAGCAGCGATGCATTACGGACTCTACCATGGAAACTGAAAGGATAACGGCCTCTGAGGCAGTTAAAAGGTCAGTGTGGCTCCAGAACTTCCTAAGGGACTTAGATGTGGTTTCTAGTTTACCCAAAGCTATTTTGAATAGCGGTATTGGCAAACTTGAAATGCCACGAGTCCACAGTGGGAGATAACACGTAGAGCGCAAGTACCACCTGATTCGAGAGATCGTCTAGTAAGACGATGCAGTTGTCACCTAGATAGCATCAAGAGGATTGTCTGGTAAACCCGTTCACAGAGGCACTTCCAGCGAAAGCGTTGGGTAGGCGTGATGAGGTTATGGGAATCTGATGTCTGGGAGAGGGCGACTAGACTTTTAGTATAAGTGGGAGATTGATGGAGTTGTATTCTAAATGTCTAGTTTAGTGCAAATACGGAACTCCTTATCTATACCTTAATTCGAGATATGATTCAAGCATGATTGCATTTAATGCAATAGTCCTTGATGTATACGTTGTAGACAGTATGGCGTGAGGAGACATGCGGAAGATCATACTGTCGGTTACTCGTATACTATCGAACAGTAGCTCACGACTTAGATGGACAGGGACAATCCATCGGTACTTCGTAGTGTGACTGGTAGATAGTCGGTCTTGACTATCATGTTACACTCGTACACTTTGTGTATTGAGCAGGACCACGGGAGGGCGTTCGATTTATACTAATCGGAGTAATCGAACTAGACCTCAGATATTACGGATATGTGAGTTCTTAATCCCTATATAATTATAGGTGCGTGTGTCCAATGCTCGGTTCTTTGATGTGCCAATGAGTGAGATTAATTGATTAGTCAATATTCTCGGTAGATTGGGAATCAGCATTGTACACACGGCATGCTATAGATTATAGACAGGAAACCGTGTCCCATTTATTGGGTTGATGATGTCCCCGAGATGAGCTCATAAAGTTTATCATGTAAACCCTGCAGGTGGATTCGTTCCACATGATAATAAGGATGAGTGGTACTAGTCTCGGATAATAAGAAATGAATTAATTTAATTATTAGTAATTAATTAATTCATGGACATGCGATATCTTAAACACGGGGAAATATCACATATGTAATACGGCGGGAAAATTATTGACGGAATAATTTGAATTAATTAATTGGGAAATCATTTATAATTTTATAGTGGAATTAATTATAAATAAAATTGTGGAATTTAATTAAGGTTTTCCTTTTGGGACACCAAGTTAATTAAATTGCAATTTAAGCCTAATTAATTAATTGCCTATGGGTCCCTAGTGTGGCCTATATAAATCCCTCATCTCTCTTCTCTAAACCTACAGAACGCCGCTATTTTATTTTTGCGGAGAAAAATTAATTGTTAGCGCAATAATTTTTCTGTGAAAATAAATAGACTAGCGCAAATATATTTTTCTGTAGAAATAAAAAGCTAGCGCAAATATATTTCTGAGACAGAAACTTATTTTTCTTACGCTGGGGTTTGAGAGAGAAGAAGAAGAGAAACTCCAAGCGGATCGATGCCCACACATCGGCTGGAGCAAGAGGGCTAGGATACACGCTAGAAGACTCGAGGTCTCTGTCAATTCGGCTTCTCCGAATCACGCAGCAAAGGTATGAGATCGATCCCTAATTCCGCAATTATCGATCTCTAAATTCGTTAAAAATACATCGAACGATCGATCGGGTTCCGGGAGTCGTGGTACGTGTTCCTCGACTACTGGGGGGTCTAGGACCTCCGGAACGGTAGTCGGATGAGGAAAAACGACCCGGAAACGAGCCCGGAACAGCAACGTCGCGTTGCTGTTCGCGGACAAACGTCGGTCGCCAAAGGGCAAACGGCGGTCGCCGTTTGCAGTTCCTTTCAGCGACCGCTGGACTGCTTTCGGCGGTCGCCGAATTGATGCAGTCCAGTCCCGTTTCGCGCGGTTGTCCTTCGGGGCGATGGCTGGGCGTGAATCGGGTCAAGGGGTGTCGTGCGAACGAAGTAGCGACTTCGGAGGTCGACTGGGAGCGTTCGGATGTTCGAGCGATCGAACGAACGCCTCCCGGGTAGTCGATTTCCAACACGTCGCCCACCCGACGTTCAAGCTAGTGCAAGGAATACGTGGGAAGATTCAAAAGGTCGTCTTGAATTCGTTTCTCCGAACAACGAATCGAAAGGTAAAAATCTAAACACCCTTGATTGTTTGATTTTGTTTATCGAGAATACCGTAGAACAAAGATCCGAAGCACGAAATCATGAACGGGGGACGATCGCGTGGTGGTGGCGAAACCACCGGACCACGGGCGATCGCCCGGGCTAAGGTTTCGGCGGGGCGACGGGGGCGGAACCCTCGGTTCGACCGAGGGTGTGCGATCGACCACGATGGGTCGATCGCTGGGCACGGGGCGAGTCGCCGGACTCGCCGCGGGGGCTGCCGGAGCAGCCCCACCCCAACCGATCGCCGGCGTGCGATCGGCGATCGCGTGAACACCCCGGCTCGCGGGGGTTCGGCCGGGGGCGGGCTGTGCGTCTTCGGGCGCATGGTCTCCGATGGTCGGACTCCGGCGGATGAGTCGGTGTTCATGTGATCTCCGGCGAAGGTTTTCGTTCGGGTTATTGTTTCCGCAAATTTTAATAGCCCGGGATATCGAATTCCAACATGATTTACCAAAGGAATTAACCGATTTAATTATTGGGTTAATTACCGGTTAAGTTGGGTCACTATATTTTATATATGACATGCCGTGAATACTTGACGGGAAAGTGTATCCCGGAAGGGTTGATAATATCCCCGAGATGAGTTCATAAGGAATTATTATGTAAACCCTGCAGGTGGATTCGTTCCGCATAATAATTAAGGTTGAATGGTACTAGTCTCGGATAAAAGAGATGAATAAATTAATTAGCAATAAATTAATTTTATTCATGGATATTTATATCTTAAATACACGGAATAAATAATACTACCGGAGAATATTATTTGATATAATATGGTATAATATTGGGAGTGCAATTAATTTTATATAGTGGAAAATAGAATTAATTAATATTGATAAGGATTAATGGACTTGAGCATTGGGCTCAATTTAATCTTCAATATTGGAAGCCCAATATTCCACCTCCTTTAGATCCCCTACGTAGCCTATAAAAGCACTACATGGTCTTCTCTATTCTCATAACTTGAAGATCACAATTCTAGAGAGAGAAAGTAGAGAGGGAGATCCATGGAGTTCGGTAGATCGTCGCCCACACGACGTCCGGGCTAGTGCAAGGAATACGTGGGAAGATCTCAAGGTCATCATAAGATCTCGTTTCTCCGAACAACGAATCGAAGGTACAAAATCGTTAAACACCCTTGATGATTTTATTCGATTATTTATTGAAAATACCGTAGAACCAAGATCCAAGGACGAACCCCGGAACGAGGTCGAACCGGGCGGTGGTGGCGAAGCCACCGGACCGCCGCGGCTCGAGGACCCCGTGGGGATCGAACCAAGAACACCCCGGCTGGACGCCGGGGGTGCGCGATCGAGGAGAACCCCGGCTGGACGCCGGGGTGCGATCGAACCCTAGGTTCGATCGCGGGGTGGCGGCTGGTGCCGCCGCGGCTCGCTGGGCGAGCTGCCCTCCTCCCCGACGGCGGTGAGTCGCCGGACTCACCGCGGGGCTGCCGCTGCAGCCCCAGCTGATCGATCGCACGATGCGATCGATCCATGCGATCGCATGAACCTCGGCTCGCGGGGGTTCGGCTGGGGGCGGGCCGCGTGCCTTCGGGTGCGTGGTCTCCAAAGGCCGGACTCCGGCGGATTAGTCGTTGTTCGTGTGATCTCCGACGAATGGTTTTTGATCGGGTTATTGTTTCCGCAAATTTTAATAGCCCGGGATATCGAATTCCAACAATTGGTATCAGAGCGTGGTTTACGTTCGCGGTATTTTCGATAAAATTGTTCTACCTTGCAGGGTCTCCGACTATTATGGCTAGATATAATTTATTCGTTAATTATTGTCATAATATGTTTTTGATTAAACTCTCGGACATGTCGAGATTCGTTTTATGTGTGGTGAATGCTTGTAATAGTAAAAATTCGGGGGTTGACCGAATTTAGGATTTATTATTGCGTTCTACTTTTTCCGGAAATTGTATAGGGTCGATTTCATGTATAGAATCGATACCGGATAATTGTAATTTAAATTCTTGCAATTTATTTACGTTGGTTCGATGCCGAAACGACCGCCGGAGAAGACGTGTGACGAAGAAGACGAAGGGCTCAAGGATCGACCATGAGATCGATCCCCATGAGATCGATGGCAAGGGAGAGGGGCGGCGATCGCACCCCTCGGCTGGGGCTGCCGCCGGCTTGGTGGTGGCCGGCCGGCTGAGTGGTGGCGGCGGTTGCTCTCTCCGGTGGCCGGTCGATGGTGGTGGTGGCGCGGGGTCCTCGTGATCTCGTGCTACTCCTACCGAGATTTACTTTCCTAAATTATTCGGTTTTCCTATTTTGAGTATTCTTATTCTTAGGAACTCTCATGGAATAGGAAAAGAATAAATTTAGAATAAATTTATTTCCTTATTGATTATTCCTATTTTTTGGGAATTTTCATGGATAAGGAAGGAATAAATTTAGAATTAATTCGGTTTTCCTTATTGAGTGCTTTTCTTTATGGAAACTCTCATGGATTAGGAAAAGAATTAATTGGAATTAATTTATTTCCTTATTCTATTATGGAAGTCTTCTAGAATATTCTAAGTTCTACTTGGAATAGGATTCTAGAGATTTAATGGAATTAGAAAGGAAAATAATTAATTATTAAATTAATTTATTTCCTAGTTGATTATTCCTATTTTATGGGAATTTTCATGGACATGGAAATTAACTAATTTTGGAAAGTAAAAGAATCCTTAATTAATTTTTCCTATTTAATTATTCCTTTATGGAATTTTTAATAGATTAGGAAAGGAATTAATTTGGAAGGATTAGGAGTCCTAATTTATTTTATTTCCTTATTCTATTATAGAAGTCTTCTAGAATATTCCAAGTGGGTCTTGGATAGATTATTCTAGAGATTTAATAGAATTAGATAGGAAAATAAATAAATAAAAATATTAATAATATTTAATTTTATTTTTGATATATTCGATTGACTTAATTTTCGAATTAAGTAACTTTTGGATTAATTGAAAATAAATAGATTTAAATATTGGAATTAATATTCCCGTCACATGGAGCATTCAAGAACGAAGACTAAAGACTAGAAGATGCGTACGGAGATGCGGTAAAGCCATAATAGTCGGAAAATAATATTCTAGTATTATTTTGATTATGTGATAATATTCTATGTGCTTTATTTCATGTATGCATGCTTATGTGTATTTAATTATGCATTAGATAGCGTATCCCTTTATTGTAAAAAGCTAAGTGGGAGAGGGTATGGAAACATATCCATGGTCTCCATTGCTGTTCTCTTGGTGACTTTTATGGACTTTTGAAGTTCGTATAGATAAGCCATTGGAGGAGAATTCTTGTAATTCCTCTTACGAGAAACATTGATTAAGTTTATCAAACAATGCCTAATTTGTCTTTCCAAAACTGATTTCAAGTCGACTCATTCTCACCCCGGGGAGTGGAATGGAGCCAAAGCCACTTGGTCATGTCGAGGACACAAATTAGAGGCAGTCGTACCATCTTTTGAAGGTGGATCGATTGTCTGCTCGGCTCCCTCATTTATGAGAGAAAGGGTCGTTCGCATGGTGAATCACTGGTTAGAAATTTCGAGTTTCACTTATGATTCTCCGCGTCTTGATTTACAAGATTAAATGAATCAAGTAATTGGGAGTCAATTGTAAAAATCTTTTGGTGTAGTAAACGTCCACACTATCGTGGCTTGCTACATTGAATGGGATTTTGGAACGATTGATGTAGACAGTTATAGAAGGGAGTAAAGGAGCGTATGTTAACGTAAACGTCCACACTATCGTGGCTTGCGGTGAATATGCGTGTCCCAAACAATCTTCTTAGATACTGAGTAATGGTTTACACTTAGGTACGCTTCTTAGTATTCTTCCCATCGAAGTAACGCTAATGATGATGTACGACCGAAGGAAATCTAATTGCTAAATCATTTGGATAGGTAAACGTCCACACCATCGTGGCTTGCCATATCTTATGGGATTTTAGATGTGATTAGTGGTTTAATGATATTATTTGAGGGAGATAATATCGGAGATTAAATCAATTGTTTGTTGTTATATGTGCTCATAGATTAGGATATGGCTTTGAACCCACTTTCTGTGATACGTAAGGATTTTAAACTCACTGGTCCCTAAATGTATTGATTGGAATAGAGATCTAGACATTGCCCAAACTGTTAAAGAGTGCAAGGTTGTACTCAGTAAGCTTTGTCCTCCCGAGCCTATTGACATAGGCGGCTAGACAAGAAGCGATGAGGATACTCATAAAGGTCAGTCATTCGAGGAAACGCTTAAACACGTTTTTGAGATGATTGACCTTTTGGACGAGTTGAGACGGAAATCGCAAGCTCTTGTAGCCAATGCCAAAGGTTTCGAACCTAAGGGCAAAATCGGGGGAAAGGAAAAGCAAGCAAAGAATCCCAGTGGTCCTAAGTTGCTTAGACCACTAGATGGGACGAGAAAGCCAATAGGCAAGAGTTCTCGATGAAAACAGTCTGGGTACTGGAAGTCTGATTATCCTCTCAAAGAAAGTACGAAATTTTCTTTAGTCGTAAAACATAGTCAGTGGTATTATCTACCGGAACCTGGTGTGTAGATATGGAACCACTGGCGGTATGTGCATTCTAAATGCAAGGGTTCCAGGAAACCCGACGACTTAGAAAAGAAAAGATCGTAGTCTACATGGGCAATGCTGTAAGGAGGCAGCTGTTGCAGTGGAGGACATTTTATAGGATCTCATTTTGAGTTATTGCTTTTATGTACCTTTCATATTAGAAAGAACTTTGTTCTGGATTTCTAATGAATGGATATTTTATTTCTTTTAATCATTTGATGGTTATAAGAAGAAATAATGATATTATCTATTTTGGTACATTAGCTAGCAATATATAAATGATGAATCCTGAGTCTACCACGATGTGACGAACCGTTTTATACAACTCGTTTTACTAATAAGAGATTTCTTTATTAAATCATTTATACTTGTGGAATCTTATGCTAAGTCATATTTATTCAAAGAAGAAGTTCAAAGGTCGAAAATTGATCGTAAGATCAATTAAGTTGAAGGAGTGGACCTTCCGACCTAAGAATCTAATTTGGAAGATAATATGACTAAGCAATCCTTTATGGATATAAGATGTAAGATCCGGACAAGTATAAGAATTGATTGACTCTGATGTATGCAGACCTATGTCTACTCAGACAATAAGGTACGAGTACTTCATTTGATGATTACTCGAGAAATGGATTAGAATACCTGATGTGCCACAAAAGCAAGTGTTTTGACAAGTCAATGGACACTAAGCAATTGTGGAGAACCATCAAGGTATATCCATTTGTAGCCTGCGATTAATCGCGGAGGCAAGTACCTGTCTGAGGAATGCATGGCATACTAATCAGAGATTGGGATTTGATCCCAAATGACTACACCATACACTGTTGTGTAGAAATGGTATGTCACAAACAAGAAATGGAACTCTTATAGAGATAGTAAAAGATGAGTTATACGGAACTACCTATGTTCTATGGATATGTCTGGATACAACGACGCATGTGGTTGTAGAATATCCTAGAAGAACAAAAGATGTGTGTTTGATAGTACTATGAACCAGAAGGACGTTATAAGTTCTAACGCCCGGTTCTTAGAGGAAGATTATTAGATGAACCACAAGCCCAAAATGACGTGATACTTCTGAAAAGAGAGAAAACGATAATGACTGGAAGCCAGCCAAACCGAGTAGCGGTACACCACTAACTGCACCTACTGTTATTACTGTTTATACACCGGAATGCCATTGTAGTGGGAGGTTGTTTGACAACCGGAGATATTCATAAGACTAGGAGAGTTTCGAACTCTGGACCTAGTATACATGAAATCAATCCCTGGATCTACATAGAGGCGGTACTAGATCTAAATGTGCCTTCTTGGAAAGCAATAAGGATTATTGCTAAGAGGCAAGATCATTTAGAGTACAAGCTTAGTTAATCCATTGATGGATTGAAACGAAGCTAGAGATCGTGGAACTTGCGAATTGATGAGATAGTCCATTTGATGAATTCATCAAAAGGCATTGACGAATCATGTGTATGGGAAACGTGATGGAAACAAGGTGGTGTTTCTCGGAGGTTTTATGTAGATAACATTTTATCATTGGTAACAATGTAAAGATGTTGTCAGACATAAAATGATGGTTGTCTAGAAAAATCGATATATGAGATGAAGAAGAAGTTAGAGCATGTTCTTAAGATCTAGGATCTCAAGAAAAGAACATTGTACTTCTCCTGGACATCTTACATATATATGATTATGGTTCGTTTTGACATGCAAGATTCCGAGAAAGGTTCGTTACCTTTCAGAGACGGAATGCATCTATCTAAGGATATGTGTTTTGGAACACAAAAGGAGATAGAAGCAATGAAATCAGTTTCCTACACTTTTAGTGTGGAAAGCTTAATAAATGCATTGTTGAAAAACAAGAACCTGATATCGGCTATGCGGTTAGCATAGTGGGGGGATATCAAGGTAATCCTGGAAAGGAATATTCGACTGCCGTAAAAGTACTTTCGAAGTACTGTTCTAGACTACGAAGCAGACGAACATTTCCTTTGGATTACATTCTCTTAGATTTCTAATCGAATGAGGACCAGTGTAAGTCGATATCAGGCTATGTGTTTCACTATTGAAGGAGAAGGAGTTTTAACATGGAAGAGTGATAAGCACGATGCTTTTCGGACTCTGCCATGGGTAACCAAATAGCGGCCTCAGAGGCAGCGGAAGTTTTGGTATAACTCCAGGATAATCTCTGGGACTTAGATGTGATTCTTAATTTGCCAAAGGCTATGTAAATAGCGGTGCAATGGCAAATGGTGAGAAATCACAAGTCCATAAGTGTAAGATAACACATAGTGCAAGTACCACCTGATACGAATCATCGTCGAGGGAGACGACGCTGTAGTCACCAAGATAACTTCAGAGCGGCAACCTAGAGTGCTCATTCACATAGTACTTCTTGGAAGTACAACTTAAGCACGTGATGAGTATGGGAGTCGGGAGTTTGGAGGAAATGACTAGACCTTAGTACAAGTGGGAGATTGTTGGAGTTGTGTACTTAATGTCTAGATTTAAGCAACGGAAACTCACGATCCATTGCCACTAATCTATTTAATTAAATAAACAATTATTTGCATTTAATTATTTATAATTAAATATATGCAAATTATAGTCCTGGATTCTATACGTTGTAGTTAGTATGGTGTGCGACGTCACACGGAAGATCATACTATCGGTTACTCGTATTTAATCGAACAGTTGCTCACGACCTAGATGGACACGGACCAATCCATCGGTATAGTCGTTGTATGAGAGAGAAAAATAATCTGTCTTGATTATTTTATCATACTTGTACACTTGGTGTATTGAGCGGATCGTTGAGATTCATCGATTAGGATTGCCTGCGATAATCGATTCGAGTCTCAGTGTATTTTATTCTTAATCCCTGATATTATTGCGGGTGTGTATATTTAATATAAGTGACTTTGATTTACCAAAGATTTAACCGATTTAATTATTGGGTTAATTACCGGTTAAGTTGGGTCACTATATTTTATATATGACATGCCGTGAATACTTGACGGGAAAGTGTATCCCGGAAGGGTTGATAATATCCCCGAGATGAGTTCATAAGGAATTATTATGTAAACCCTGCAGGTGGATTCGTTCCGGATAATAATTAAGGTTGAATGGTACTAGTCTCGGATAAAAGAGATGAATAAATTAATTAGCAATAAATTAATTTTATTCATGGATATTTATATCTTAAATACACGGAATAAATAATACTACCGGAGAAATATTATTTGATATAATATGGTATAATATTGGGAGTGCAATTAATTTTATATAGTGGAAAATAGAATTAATTAATATTGATAAGGATTAATGGACTTGAGCATTGGGCTCAATTTAATCTTCAATATTGGAAGCCCAATATTCCACCTCCTTTAGATCCCCTACGTAGCCTATAAAAGCACTACATGGTCTTCTCTATTCTCATAACTTGAAGATCACAATTCTAGAGAGAGAAAGTAGAGAGGGAGATCCATGGAGTTCGGTAGATCGTCGCCCACACGACGTCCGGGCTAGTGCAAGGAATACGTGGGAAGATCTCAAGGTCATCATAAGATCTCGTTTCTCCGAACAACGAATCGAAGGTACAAAATCGTTAAACACCCTTGATGATTTTATTCGATTATTTATTGAAAATACCGTAGAACCAAGATCCAAGGACGAACCCCGGAACGAGGTCGAACCGGGCGGTGGTGGCGAAGCCACCGGACCGCCGCGGCTCGAGGACCCCGTGGGGATCGAACCAAGAACACCCCGGCTGGACGCCGGGGGTGCGCGATCGAGGAGAACCCCGGCTGGACGCCGGGGTGCGATCGAACCCTAGGTTCGATCGCGGGGTGGCGGCTGGTGCCGCCGCGGCTCGCTGGGCGAGCTGCCCTCCTCCCCGACGGCGGTGAGTCGCCGGACTCACCGCGGGGCTGCCGCTGCAGCCCCAGCTGATCGATCGCACGATGCGATCGATCCATGCGATCGCATGAACCTCGGCTCGCGGGGGTTCGGCTGGGGGCGGGCCGCGTGCCTTCGGGTGCGTGGTCTCCAAAGGCCGGACTCCGGCGGATGAGTCGTTGTTCGTGTGATCTCTGGCGAATGGTTTTTGATCGGGTTATTGTTTCCGCAAATTTTAATAGCCCGGGATATCGAATTCCAACAACATCAACATCAACTAACTCTTCGGGCTCCGAGTCCTGAAAGCGAGGAGGCGCACTGATAGAATGCCGAGCAGCCGGAAAACCGCCCTGAGATGCATCAGAAGGACAGGGGCGACTCTGAGAGTATCATCTGCGACCGAAAAACCCCCGAAACTGCTCCATCAGACTGTCGTTGCCCTCCTTCTGTATCCTCCTCATCCGGGCAGTCAATCGGCCCATAAATCCCGTCTCAGACTCATCGTTGAGGATCTTGTGGAGCCGTCGATCAATGCGCCGATCAGTACTGTCATCTGAAGCCTCAGATGCCTCAGGTGCCTCAGCTGCAGGAGATGACTCTCGTCGGGCACGGTGAGATGCACGCTGAGATGCATGCCGCTCGGTAGATGAATCGGGTGTCCTGTCATCACGCGTGCGTCGACTAGTCTGGCCATCGCCCGCCATCTTGTCCATTGCCTTGGAAACGCGCTCAATCAAGTTCTTTTTCTTCTTCACCGGTGCTACAACCGGTGCTCCTCTCGATGCTCCAATCCTAAGAGGAGGAACGTACCTCACTTCGTCTCCTCCTCTGTTAAGGAACGAAGTGTAGTACTCAGTCTTCGCCTCCTTGCGTGTCGGCTCTAGAGTCGAGAGGACCACAAGATGAAAACAAATGAAAATTAATTTATTAAGCATTAATTAAAGGAAATAAATAATTTAAAACATTAATTTCACAAAATTTACCTCATCGTCCTCGAAGAAATGAGTGAAATCGAGGTTGCATGCAACCGAAGTCCAGTTAAAAAACCGAGGCCTGGCAGTTTTTTCGTTTCGGACTCCGCAGACATTGCCCAGGCTCGGTATAGCCTAGTACGACCATAGCTGAAAGGCCCAAGCTGGGCCGTAAAAGTGGAATGCCCTCGAGTTAACCTGACCGGGCATCGTCGCAGCTATGGAGATGTAGTGCGACATGATCTGCCAGGAGTAGGTACCCCAGGGAAACGAATCTCATCCGGCAACGTCCTCCAGAAAAGCCCAAGCCCAAGTGTCGATCTTGGCATCGTCTCGGCCCAACAAGAAATAATAGTAAATCAGCAAGTTGGCCGCCTTCAGGTAGTCGGCAGGATCCTGACCCATACTCAGAGACGTGAATACCTTACGGAAATCTCTAATAATCGTCGTCTGTCTGAAGTGTCTATGGTAAATAGAGTCCTCAGAAATAGTGTGGGTGGTGGCCGAAGGATCAAAAGCGTGACCACCGAATCGAAGTCCGGTAATCAGGGCATACTCCTGCTGGGATTCGATGTCCCGGGCTATCAAAAAAAATTGCGGAACCGATAACCCGACCGAAACCCCGTCGCCGGAAACCGATCGCGAACACCACGTCACCGGAGTCCGACGAGGGAATCGCCGCGAGGGCGAAACCCTAGCCGAACCCCACGCGGGGTTCGCGATCGCATGCACATGCGATCGCCGGGCTGCTCCGGCAGCCCTGGGCGGTGAGTCCGGCGACTCACCGCCGTCGTCGGAGATGGGAGGGCACCACCAGCCGCGGCACCAGCCCGCGGCAGTCCACCCCCGGCGATCGAGCTAGGGCTCGATCGCCCCCAGCCGCGGCTTCTCCTCGTGCGCCACCGCCGGCCAGGGAGGACCGGGAAGGTCGTCTGCCGTGGCGCCAGCCCACGACGACTCCCCAGCGATCGACTTCACGTCGATCGCATGCCCCGGCGTCCAGCCGGGGCTTCCCCTTGCCGCGGTACCGGCAGTCGAAACCCTAGGGTTCGACCGCCCCTCGTTCGATCCCCACGGGGATCCAACGATCCCCGTATCTAGGTCTCGACGATATCCCGGATCGTCTTGTTCATGTATATATCACGATTAACGAACACATAATCAAAGAGGGGGTTTTAGATTATGTTACCTCAATTCGTTGTGCGGAGAAATGAATTAAACGTTGATGACCTTGCGATCTTCCTACGTATTCCTTGCACGTCGTTCGAACGTCGTGTGGGCGACGATCTATCGAACTCCTATGGATCTCCTTCAACTCTCTAGAACTATCAAGTATTGATATTCTTGTCTTATTCAAGTTATTAATTATGAAGGCCATGTAGTGCTTTTATAGGCTACGTAGGGGATCATAAGTAGGTGGAATATTGGGCTTCCAATATTGAAGATTAAATTGAGCCCAATGCTCAAGTCCATTAATCCTTATCAATATTAATTAATTTATTTTCCACTATATAAATTAATTGCACTCCCAATATTAAACCATATTATATCAAATAATATTTCTCCGGTAGTATTATTTATTCCGTGTATTTAAGATTTAAATATCCATGAATAAATTTATTTATTGCTCAATAAATTATATTCATCTCTTGTATCCGAGACTAGTACCATTCAACCTTAATTATTGTGCAGAACAAATCCACTCATGAGGTTTACACAATAATTCCTTATGAACTCATCTCGGGGATATTATCAACCCTTCCGGGATACACTTTCCCGTTAAGTATTCACGGCATGTCATATATAAAATATAGCGACCCAACTTAACCGGTAATTAACCCAATAATTAAATCGGTTAATTCCTTTGGAAAATCAAAGTCTCTAATATTAAATATATACACCCGCAATAGTATCGGGGATTAAGAATAAAATACTCTGAGATTTAAATTGATTATCCAAGGCAATCCTAATCAATAAATCTCAAGTGATCCGCCCAATACACCAAGTGTACAAGTGTGATAAAATAATTAAGATAAATTATTTTCTCTCTCACACAACGACTATACCGATGGATTGGTCCATGTCCATCTAGGTCGTGAGCAACCATTTGATTATATACGAGTAACCGATAGTATGATCTTCTGTGTGCCCATGCAACACCATACTAACTACAACGTATAAAATCCAGGACTATAATTTTGCATAATTAATTAATAATAATTAAATGCAAATAATTGTTTATTAATTTAATAGGTTAAATGCTATGACCGGGAGTTTACCGATACTTAAATCTAGACATTAAGTACACAACTCTAACAATCTCCCACTTGTACTAAGGTCTAGTCATTTCCTCCAAACTTCCGACTCCCATACTCATCACGTGCTTAGAGTTGTACTTCCAAGAAGTAATATGTGAATGAGCACTCTAGGTTGCCGCTCTGAAGTTATCTTGGTGACTACTGCATCGTCTTCCTCGACGATGACTCGTATCAGATGGTACTTGCTCTATGTGTTAACATCACTTTTGACTTATGACTTCTTCTAGTTTACCCTGCACCGCTATCCAATAGCCTTTGGTAAACTAAGAGTCATATCCAAGTCAAGAGGTTATCCCGGAACCTAACCAAAACTTCCGCTGCCTCTGAGGCTGCTTATTCGGTTATGGGAGAGTTTGAGAAGCGTCCTGCTTATCACTCTTTCCCTTCATGGTTCCACCTCTTTCTAAAAAATGAACACATAGTCTGATATCGACTTGCACTGGTCCTCCTCTGATTTAAGATCTGAGAATTTGTAATCAAAGAAGATTTCGTCTTGCTTAATAATCTAGTACTTCGCAAGTACTATTACAGCATCCGAAAATCTCTTGTCTAGATTACCTTGATATCCTCCCACTACGCAAACAGCATAGTTGATATCAGGTTCTTGTTTTACAACATTGCATCTATAAAGCTTTCCATACTTGAAGTATAGGAAACTGCTTTGTCCTTATCTATCTCCTTCATGTGTTCGAACACATACCCTTTAGATAGATGTATATTCTGTCTCTGAAAGGCAATAACCTTTCTCAGAAGTATGCATGTTTAAAACAAACCATAATCGTATAAGATATCTAGGAGAAGTACAATGTTCTTATACTTAGATCGAAAGATCTCAAGAACATGCTCTAACTTCTACTCAATCTTATATCTCGATTCATTTAGACAACCATTATCTTATGTCTGACAACATTTTCTGTTGGAGTTGTGTACTTAATGTCTAGATTTAAGTAACGGTAAACTCCCGATCATAGCATTTAATCTATTAAATTAACGAACAATTGTTTTGCTTTTAATTACTTGATAATTAAATAAATGCAAACCATGGTTCTGGATTTTATACGTTGTAGTTAGTATGGTGTGCATGGGCACACAGAAGATCATACTATCGGTTACTCGTATTTAATCGAACAGTTGCTCACGACCTAGATGGACACGAACTAATCTATCGGTATAGTCGTTGTGTGAGAGAGAAAATAATTTATCTTAATTATTTTATCACACTTGTACACTTGGTGTATTGAGCGGATCGTTGAGATTCGTCGATTAGGATTGCCGGCGATAATCGATTCGAGTCTCAGTGTATTTTATTCTTAATCCCCGATATTGTTGCGGGTGTGTATATTTAATATAAGTGACTTTGATTTACCAAAGGAATTAACCGATTTAATTATTGGGTTAATTACCGGTTAAGTTGGGTCACTATATTTTATATATGGCATGCCGTGAATGATTGACCGGACAGTGTATCCCGGAAGGGTTGATAATATCCCCGAGATGAGTTCAAAAGGAATTATTGTGTAAACCTCATGAGTGCATTCGTTCCGCACAATAATTAAGGTTGAATGGTACTAGTCTCGGATTCAAGAGATGAATATAAATTAATTAGCAATAAATTAATTTTATTCATGGATATTTAAATCTTAAATACACGGAATAAATAATACTACCGGAGAAATATTATTTGATATAATATGGTTTAATATTGGGAGTGCAATTAATTTATATAGTGGAAAATAAATTAATTAATATTAATGGGAGATTAATAGATTTGGGCTTGGGCTCAATTTAATCATTAATATTGGAAGCCCAATATTCCACCTCCTTTAGATCCCCTACGTAGCCTATAAAAGCACTACATGGTCTTCACTTTTTCATAAGACAAGATTATCATACTTGATATTCTAGAGAGTTGAAGAGGATCCATAAGCTTGGAGGATCGTCGTCCACCCGACGTTCAAGCTAGTGCAAGGAATACGTGGGAAGATTCAAAGGTCTTCAACTTAGACTCGTTTCTCCGCACAACGAATTAAAAGGTAAAATCACATACTCTCTTCTATGAATTTATGTGGATTAATTGTGATGCATACATGAACGGACGATCCGAGAAAACGACGAACTTCGGGGACGGGGATTCGAGATCCCCGGCGAAGTTCGAAGGAGCCCTCGGCTGGGAGCCGAGGGGGTGCGGTCGAGCCCTAGGGCTTCGACCGCGACGGCACACGCGAGGAACCCCGGCTGGGAGCCGGGGTGGGCGATCGACCGCGGTGGTCGATCGCCGGGCAGCCGCGGCTGGAGCCGCGGCGGGTTCGCCGCTGGGCGAACCGCCCTCCTCGGGCGGTGGCGGTGAGTCGCCGGACTCACCGCCCGGGGCTGCCGGAGCAGCCCCAGCGATCGCCTTGTGCGCGATCTCGAGCCCCACGGTGGGGCTCGGCTAGGGTTTAGCCGCGGGTTTATCCCGCGGCGATGCTCTTGTCGAGCCCGGTTCTTCGTGGTGTTCGTGATTGGTTTCCGGCGAGAGGATTTCAGTCGGGTTATTATTTTCCGCAATTTTTTTAATGGCCCGGGATACCGAATTCCAACAACTGGTATCAGAGCGTTTGGTTTCGTGTTCATGTATGTGTTCAATTGCGTTCTACCTTGCAGGGATTCCGACTATCATGGTTTAATTAATTGTTAATTATTAGTTTAATTAATTGCTATTTAATTTACCATGATTGTTCGTTTATTAAACTCTCGGACATGTCGAGATTCGTTTTGTGTGGATGAATGCTTGTAATAGTAAAAATTCGGGGGTTGACCAAATTTAGGATTTATTATTACGTTCTATGTTTTCCGGAAAGTGTATAGAGTCGATTTCATGTATAGAATCGATACCGGAATTGTAAATTTATTTCTTGTAATTTATTTACGTTGGATCGATGCCGAGACGACCGCCGGAGAACTCGTGTGACGAAGAAAACGAAGAGGACGAAGGACCGAAGGGGTCGATCACCCCATGATCGACCCCATGATCGATCAAAGGGGAGAGGGGCGTCGCCCCCTTCGGCCGTGGGCTGTCGCCGGCGACGGTGGCGGCTGGCCGGCTGGAGCGGCGGCGGCGGGTGCTCCCTCCCGGTGGTCGATCGGTGGTGGTGGAGGTGGTGCGGGGATCCCCAACCCGTACTACTCCTAATCCTACCAAGATACTACTTACCTAATTGATTCAAGTTTTCCTATTTTGAGTATTCCTAAGTATGGGAACTCTCATGGAGATAGGAAAAGAATTAATTAATATTATTTATTTCCTTATTCTATTATGGAAGTCTTCTAGAATATTTCAAGTTCTACTTGGAATAGGAATCTAGAGATTTAATAGAATTAGATAGGAAAATAATTAATTAGTAAATTAATTTATTTCTATTTGATTATTCCTATTTTATGGGAATTTTCATGGACATGGAAATTAATTAATCTTGGAAAGTAGAAGAGTCCTAATTTATTTTATTCCTTATTCTATTATAGAAGTCTTCTAGAATATTCCAAGTTTGACTTGGATAGATTATTCTAGAGATTTAATAGAATTAGATAGGAAAACAAATAAATAAAAATATTAATAATATTTAATTTTATTTTTGATTTATTCGATTGACTTAATTTTCGAATTGAGTATCTTTTGGATTTATTGAAAATAAATAGATTTAAATATTGGGATTAATATTCTCGTCACATGGAGCATTCAAGAACGAATACTGAAGACTAGAAGACGCATACGGAGATGGAATAAAGCCATGATAGTCGGAAAATAATTTTCTAGCTTATTTTGACTATGTGATATGTGCTTTATTACTTGTATGCATGCTTATGTGTTTAATTATGCATTAGATAGCGTATCCCTTTGTTATAAAAAGCTAAGTGGGAGCGGGGATGGAAACATTCCCATGGTCTCCATTACTGTTCTCTTGGTGACTCTTATGGACTTTTGAAGTTCGTATAGATGTGTCATTGGAGGAGAATTCTTGTAATTCCTCTTACAAGAAACATTGATTAAGTTTATCAAACAATGCCTAATTTGTCTTTCTGAAACTGACTTCAAGTCGACTCATTCTCACCCCGGGGAGTGGAATGGAGCCAAAGCCACTTGGTCATGTGGATGACACAAATTAGAGGCAGTCGTACCATTCTTTGATAGATGGATCGATTGTCTGCTCGGCTCCCTCATCTAATGAGAGATAGGGTTGTTCGCATGGTGAATCACTGGTTAGAAACTTCGAGTTTCACTTATGATTTTCCGCGTCCTGATTTACGAAATCGAATGGATCTTGTAACTGGGAGTCAATTATAAAAGTCTCTTAGTGTAGTAAACGTCCACACAACGTGGCTTGCTTCACTGACGGATTTTGGATTAATTGATGTAGACAGTTGTAAGAAATTGTGAAGAGTTGTGAAGTTATCGTAAACGTCCACACAACGTGGCTTGCGGTGATGTAGCAATTCCAAACGATTTACTTTGGTGCTGAGTAATGGTTTACACTTAGATACGCCTTGTAGTATTCCTCCCACCGAGGTTCCGCTATAAGCGATGTATGACCGAAGAAAATCTAATTGCTAAATCATTTGGGTGGGTAAACGTCCACACACCGTGGCTTGCCTTACCTGATGGGATTTTAGATGTAATTAGTAATTTAATGATATTATTTGAGGGAGATAATATCGGATATTAAATTGATTGTTTGTTTAAATGTGCTTATAGGTTTAGAGAATAGCTATGAACCCACTTTCTATGATACTCAAGGAGCATAAGCTCACTGGCCCCAACTACATTGATTGGAAGAGAAATTTAGACATTGTCCTAACTTCTGAGGAGTACAAGTTCGTACTCCATGAAGTGTGCCCTGCTGAGCCCACGGCTGCCTCAACTGATGAGGAAAAACTAACATATCGGAAGTGGAAAAAGGCTGATGAAATGGCTAGGTGTTATATTTTGGCTTCCATGTCAAATGTACTCCAAACCCAACATGAGTCGATGGACACTACCTATGATATGATGTTTAACCTCAAGGAGATGTTTGGGGAGCAAGATCGTGCGGCAAGGCAAGAAGCCATGAGAGTCCTCATGTCGACTACTCAATCTGAAGGAACGCCCGTTGGGGAGCACGTTCTTAAGATGATGAGTTTGTTGAATGAACTTGAGGTCCTAGGAGCTTCTATTGATGGTGAGACGCAAGTCGACATCATACTCCAGTCTCTGGCCCCTAGTTTTGAGCAGTTTCGTATGAGCTATAATATGGGTAAACTATCTTATACTCTTGCGCAACTCCTGACTGAACTAAAGGCGGCAGAGGGGATCTACAAGAAGGGCAAGTCTCAAGCGCTTGTAGCTACCAAGTCCAAAGGCTTTAAGCCTGGTGGAGGTAGGGGCAAGAAAAGGAAGCAAGCCTGGAAACCCAGTGGTGTCAAGAGGACTGTACCACGAGTGGGGGCTGCAAAGCCAAAGGGTAAGTGCTTCCGATGCAACAAGATGGGACACTGGAAGTCTGAATGTCCTCTCAAAGGTACGAATTCTTCTTTAGTCGTAAAAACATAGTCAGCGGTATTATCTACCAGAATTCTGGTGTGTAGATATGGAACCACTGACGGTATGTGCATTTTGAATGCAGGGGTTCCAGAAAACCCGGCGACTTAGTGAGGAAGAATTCGAGTCTACACGGGCAAAAGCTGTAGAGGAGGCAGCGGTTGCGGTGGAAGACATTTATCTGCTTTAGTAGTTAAAATAGGATTTCATTTCAAAGTTATTGCTTTATGTACCCCTTTATTTTAGAAAGAACGTTTTGTTCTAGATTTCTATTATTTATGAATGGATATTTTATTTCTTTAATCATTGGATGATTTTGATAAGAAATAATGGGATTATCTATTCTGGTACATTAGATAGCAATATGTGAATGATGAATCCTTAGTCTACCACGATGCAACAAACCGTTCTATAACTTGTTTTACTTGTTAGATATTTCTTTATTAATCATTATACTTGTGAATTCTTATACTTAGTAGTATTTTTCAAATAAAGATTCAAATGGTCGAAATTGATTTGATCAATTAAAGTTGAAGGAATGGACCTTCCGACCTAAGGGTTTAATTTGAAGGATAATACATCTAAGTAAACCTTTCTGGATAAAGGATAGAATTCAGACAAGTATTGGAAATGATTAGATATGCAGACATATGTGTAAATTAGAAAGGTACGAGAAATTCTCTCAGAGAATACTCGGTGATGGATTAGAATGCTTGATGTGCCATAAAAGCAAAGTGTTTTGACTAGTCAATGGACACAAAGCTATTATGGGGAACCATCAAAGTATATCCATTAGGAGCCTGCGACTCGGTCGCGGAGGCCATCACCTATCTAAATAACACATAGCATAATCAAAGATTGGGATTCAATCCCAAAGGACCGCGCCATACACTTGCGTGTAGAGATGGTGCGCTATAAAGAAATGGAAAATCTGATAGTAAAAGGACAAGTTGTTCGGAACTACCTATGTTCTATAGATATTCCTAGATACAACGACATATTGAATATGGTTGTAGGATATCCTAGATGAACGAAGTATTGTGTGTTCTATAGTACTATGAACCAGAGGGACGTCTCGTCCGGTTCATAGAGAAAGACTATTAGATGAACCACAAAGCCTGAACTGACGTAATACCTTGAAATGAGAAGAAGGACAAAAGACTAGGAACCAGCCAAACCCAGTAGAAGTACACCACATACTGCACCTATTGTTATTACTGTTATACACCGGGACGCCATTGCAGTGGGAGGTTGTTGAACAACCAGGGATATTCATAAGACTAGAGGAGTTCGGACTCTGGATCTAGTAAAGATGAAATCGACCCCTAGATCTGCATAAGGGCAGTACTAGAACTAAATGTGCCTGCTTGGAACAATAAGGATTATTGTTAAGAGGCTAGATCATTTAGAGTACAAGCTTAGTAAATTCATTTATGGATTGAAGTAAAGCTATGAATCGTGGAACTCGCGAATTGATGAGATAGTCCATTTGATGGATTCATCAAAAGGCATAGACGAAAGGTGTATTAAAGACGTAATGGAAACAAGGTGGTGTTTCTCGGAGATTTTATGTAGATAACATTTCATCATTGGCAACAATGTAAAAATGCTGTCAGACACAAAATAATGGTTGTCTAAATAAATCGAGATATAAGATTGAGAAGAAGTTAGAGCATGTTCTTAAGGTCTTATGATCTAGAGATAAGAACATTGTGCTTCTCCTAGATATCTTGTACGATTAAGGTTTGTTTTTTTAACATGCATACTTCTGAGAAAGGTTATTGCCTTTCAGAGACAGAATAAACATCTATTTAAAGGTTATGTGTTCGAACACATGAAGGAGATAGATGAGGACAAAGCAGTTTCCTATACTTCAAGTATGGAAAGCTTTATAGATGCAATGTTGTAAAACAAGAACCTGATATCAAACTATGCGGTTTGCGTAGTGGGAGGATATCAAAGTAATCTGGATAAGGGATGTTCGAATGCTGCAAGAATACTTTCATAGTACTGACTTGAGCAAGACGAAATCTTCTTAGATTACAGATTCTCAGATCCAAAAATCAGAGAAGGACCAGTGAAAGTCGATATCAGGCTATGTGTTCACTTTTAGAAAGAGGTGGAACCATGAAATGAAAGAGTGATAAGCAGGACGCTTCTCAGACTCTCTCATAACCGAATAGCAGCCTCAGAGGCAGCGGAAGTTTTGGTTAGGTTCCGGGATAACCTCTTGACTTGGATATGACTCTTAGTTTACCAAAGGCTATTGGATAGCGGTGCACGGTGAACTGGAAGAGGTCATAAGTCAAAAGTGATGTTAACACATAGAGCAAGTACCACCTGATACGAGTCATCGTCAGGGGAGACGACGTAGTAGTCACCAAGATAACTTCAGAGCGGCAACCTAGATTGCTCACTCACATAGTACTTCTCGGAAGTACACTTTAAAGCACGTGATGAGTATGGGAACCGGGAGTTTGGAGGAAATGACTAGACCTTAGTACAAGTGGGAGATTGTTGGAGTTGTGTACTTAATGTCTAGATTTAAGTAACGGTAAACTCCCGATCATAGCATTTAATCTATTAAATTAACGAACAATTGTTTTGCTTTTAATTACTTGATAATTAAATAAATGCAAACCATGGTTCTGGATTTTATACGTTGTAGTTAGTATGGTGTTGCATGGGCACACAGAAGATCATACTATCGGTTACTCGTATTTAATCGAACAGTTGCTCACGACCTAGATGGACACGAACTAATCTATCGGTATAGTCGTTGTGTGAGAGAGAAAATAATTTATCTTAATTATTTTATCACACTTGTACACTTGGTGTATTGAGCGGATCGTTGAGATTCGTCGATTAGGATTGCCGGCGATAATCGATTCGAGTCTCAGTGTATTTTATTCTTAATCCCCGATATTGTTGCGGGTGTGTATATTTAATATAAGTGACTTTGATTTACCAAAGGAATTAACCGATTTAATTATTGGGTTAATTACCGGTTAAGTTGGGTCACTATATTTTATATATGGCATGCCGTGAATGATTGACCGGACAGTGTATCCCGGAAGGGTTGATAATATCCCCGAGATGAGTTCAAAAGGAATTATTGTGTAAACCTCATGAGTGGATTCGTTCCGCACAATAATTAAGGTTGAATGGTACTAGTCTCGGATTCAAGAGATGAATATAAATTAATTAGCAATAAATTAATTTTATTCATGGATATTTAAATCTTAAATACACGGAATAAATAATACTACCGGAGAAATATTATTTGATATAATATGGTTTAATATTGGGAGTGCAATTAATTTATATAGTGGAAAATAAATTAATTAATATTAATGGGAGATTAATAGATTTGGGCTTGGGCTCAATTTAATCATTAATATTGGAAGCCCAATATTCCACCTCCTTTAGATCCCCTACGTAGCCTATAAAAGCACTACATGGTCTTCACTTTTTCATAAGACAAGATTATCATACTTGATATTCTAGAGAGTTGAAGAGGATCCATAAGCTTGGAGGATCGTCGCCCACCCGACGTTCAAGCTAGTGCAAGGAATACGTGGGAAGATTCAAAGGTCTTCAACTTAGACTCGTTTCTCCGCACAACGAATTAAAAGGTAAAATCACATACTCTCTTCTATGAATTTATGTGGATTAATTGTGATGCATACATGAACGGACGATCCGAGAAAACGACGAACTTCGGGGACGGGGATTCGAGATCCCCGGCGAAGTTCGAAGGAGCCCTCGGCTGGGAGCCGAGGGGGTGCGGTCGAGCCCTAGGGCTTCGACCGCGACGGCACACGCGAGGAACCCCGGCTGGGAGCCGGGGTGGGCGATCGACCGCGGTGGTCGATCGCCGGGCAGCCGCGGCTGGAGCCGCGGCGGGTTCGCCTCTGGGCGAACCGCCCTCCTCGGGCGGTGGCGGTGAATCGCCGGACTCACCGCCCGGGGCTGCCGGAGCAGCCCCAGCGATCGCCTTGTGCGCGATCGCGAGCCCCACGGTGGGGCTCGGCTAGGGTTTAGCCGCGGGTTTATCCCGCGGCGATGCTCTTGTCGAGCCCGGTTCTTCGTGGTGTTCGTGATTGGTTTCCGGCGAGAGGATTTCGGTCGGGTTATTATTTTCCGCAATTTTTTTAATGGCCCGGGATACCGAATTCCAACATTTTCTACATTGTTGCCAATGATGAAATTGTCATCTACATAAAATCTCCGAGAAACACCACCTTGTTTCTATTACATCTCCAATACACCTTTCGTCTATGCCTTTTGATGAATCCATCAAATGGACTATCCCATCAATTCGCAAGTTCCACGATTTATAGCTTTGTTTCAATCCATAAATGGATTTACTAAGCTTGTACTCTAAATGATCTTGCCTCTTAACAATAATCCTTATTGTTTTCTAAGCAGGCACATTTAGATCTAGTACTGCCTTTGTGCAGAGCTAGGGATCGATTTCATCTTTACTAGATCCAGAGTTAAAACTCTTCTAGTCTTATGAACATCTCCGGTTGTCTTAACAACCTCCCACTGCAATGGCGTCCCGGTGTATAACAGTAATAACAGTAGGTGCAGTATGTGGTGTACCTCTACTCGGTTTGGCTGGTTCCTAGTCTTTGTCCTTTTTCTCATTCCAAGGTACTGCGTCAGTTTGGGCTTTGTGGTTCTTCTAATAGTCTTCCTCTAAGAACCGGGCGTTACACGTCCTTCTGGTTCATAGTACTATAGAACACACAACACTTTGTTCATCTAGGATATCCTACAACCATATTGAATATGCCGTTGTCTCCAGGAATATCCATAGAACATAGGTAGTTCCGAACAACTTGTTCTTTCACTATTAGAATTCTATTTCTTACTGACTCACCATCTCTACACGTAAGTGTATGGCGTAGTCATTTGAGACTTAATCTCAATCTTTGATTGTGTTATGTGGTAGCCTCCGCGACTAAGTCGCAGGCTTCCAATGGATATACTCTGAAGGTTCCCCATAATTGCTTTGTGACTAAAACACTTCGCTTTTATGGCACATCAAGCATTCTAATCCATCTTCGAGTATTCTTAAAAAGAACTACTCGCACCTTACACATATCATTGATCATTCTTAATACTTGTCCGAATTCTATCCTTTACCGAAAGGTATGCTTAGTTGTATTATCTTTCAAATTCAATTCTTAGGTCGGAAGGTCCATTCCCTCAACTATAATTGATTAAATCAATTTCGACCTTTTGAATCTTTATTTGAATAAATACTACTAAGTATAAGAATTCACAAGGATAATGATTAATAAAGAAATACATCTAATAAGTAAAACAAGTTATACATAACGGATTGTTGCATCGTGGTAGACTAAGGATTTATCATCATATATTGCTATCTAATGTACCAGAATAGATAACACTATTATTTCTTATCTAAATCACTGAATGATTAAAGAAATAAATATCCATTCATTAATAAAGAAAATCCAGAACAAAAGTTCTTTTTAAAATAAGGGGTACATAATGCAATAAACTTTGAAATGAAATCCTAAAACTACTTAAAGCAGATAAATTTCTTCCACTGCAACCGCTGCTACCCCAACAGCTTCGCCCATTTAGACTCGAACTCTTCTTCTCTAAGTCGCCGGGTTTTCTGGAACCCCTGCATTCAAGAATTCACATACCGTCAGTGGTTCCATATCTACACACCAGAATTCTGGTAGATAATACCGCTGACTATGTTTTTACGAATAAAGAAAAATTCGTACCTTTGAGAGGACATTCAGACTTCCAGTGTCCAGACTTGTTGCATCGGAAGCACTTGCCCCTTGGCTTATTAGCCCCCATTCGTGGTCCATGCCTCTTGGCACCACTGGGTTTCCAGGCTTGCTTCCTTTT
Source organism: Euphrasia confusa (assembly GCA_954870475.1). Taxonomy (NCBI): domain Eukaryota; kingdom Viridiplantae; phylum Streptophyta; class Magnoliopsida; order Lamiales; family Orobanchaceae; genus Euphrasia; species Euphrasia confusa. The sequence goes on along the minus strand of OX940952.1, from coordinate 23,981,664 downwards.
CTTGCCCCTACCTCCAACAGGCTTCGAGCCCTTGGACTTGGTAGCTACAAGCGCTTGAGACTTGCCCTTCTTGTAGATCCCCTCTGCCGCCTTTAGTTCAGTCAGGAGTTGCGCAAGAGTATAAGATAGTTTACCCATATTATAGCTCATACGAAACTGCTCAAAACTAGGGGTCAGAGACTGGAGTATGATGTCGACTTGCGTCTCAGCATCAATGGAAGCTCCTAGGACCTCAAGTTCATTCAACAAACTCATCATCTTAAGAACGTGCTCCCAAACGGGCGTTCCTTCAGACTGAGTAGTCGACATGAGGACTCTCATGGCTTCTTGCCTAGCCGCATGATCTTGCTCCCCAAACATCTCCTTGAGGTTAAACATCATATCATAGGCAGTGTCCATCGGCTCATGTTGGGTTTGGAGTACATTTGACATGGAAGCCAAAATATAACACCTAGCCATTTCATCAGACTTTTTCCACTTCCGATATGCCAGTTTTTCCTCATCAGTTGAGGCAGCCGTGGGCTCGGCAGGGCACACTTCGTGGAGTACAAACTTGTACTCCTCAGAAGTCAGGACAATGTCTAAATTTCTCTTCCAATCAATGTAATTGGGACCAGTGAGCTTATGCTCCTTGAGTATCACAGAAAGTGGGTTCATAGCTATTCTCTAAACCTATAAGCACATTTAAACAAACAATTAATTTAATGTCCGATATTATCTCCCTCAAATAATATCATTAAATTACTAATTACATCTAAAATCCCATCAGGTAAGGCAAGCCACGTGGTGTGGACGTTTACCCACCTAAATGATTTAGCAATTAGATTTTCTTTGGTCATACATCAATTATAGCGTGACTTCGTGGGGAAGAATACTATAACGCGTATCTAAGTGTAAACCATTACTCAGCACCAAAGTACATCGTTTGGAATCGCTATATCACCGCAAGCCACGTGGTGTGGACGTTTACGATAATTTCACAACCCTTCACAATTACTTACAACTGTCTACATCAATTAATCCAAAATCCGTCAGTATAGCAAGCCACGTGGTGTGGACGTTTACTACACTAAGAGACTTTTATAATTGACTTCCAGTTACAAGATTCATTCGATTCTCGTAGATCAAGACGCGGAGAATCATAAGTGAAACTCGAAGTTTCTAACCAGTGATTCACCATGCGAACGACCCTATCTCTCATAAATGAGGGAGCCGAGCAGACAATCGATCCATCTATCAAAGAATGGTACGAAGATCTCTAATTTGTGTCATCCACATGACCAAGTGGCTTTGGCTCCATTCAACTCCCCGGGGTGAGAATGAGTCGACTTGAAGTCAGTTTCAGAAAGACAAATTAGGCATTGTTTGATAAACTTGATCAATGTTTCTTGTAAAAGGAATTACAAGAATTCTCCTCTAATGACATATCTATATGAACTTCGAAAGCTCATAAATGTCACCAAGAGAACAGTAATGGAGACCACGGGAATGTTTCCATCCCCTCTCCCACTTAGCTTTTTATAACAAAGGGATACGCTATCTAATGCATAATTAAACACATAAGCATGCATGCAAGTAATAAAGCACATATCACATAGTCAAATAATGCAAGAAAATTATTTTCCCGACTATCATGGCTTTATTCCATCTTCATATGCATCTTCTAGTCTTCAGTCTTCGTTCTTGAATGCTCCATGTGACGAGAATATTAATCCCAATATTTAAATCTATTTATTTTTAATAAATCCAAAAGATACTTAATTCGAAAATTAAGTCAATCGAATAAATCAAAAATAAAATTAAATATTATTAATATTTCTATTTATTTATTTTCCTATCTAATTCTATTAAATCTCTAGAATAATCTATCCAAGTAAAACTTGGAATATTCTAGAAGACTTCTATAATAGAATAAGGAAATAAAATAAATTAGGATTCTTCTACTTTCCAAGATTAATTAATTTCCATTACTATGAAAATTCCCATAAAATAGGAATAATCAATTAGGAAATAAATCAATCCTAAATTAACTTTTATTCCTTTCCAATTCTATTAAATCTCTAGGATCCTATTCCAAGTAGAACTCGGAATACTCTAGAAGACTTCCATAATAGAATAAGGAAATAAAATTAATTCCAATTAATTCTTTTCCTAATCCATGAGAATTCCCAAAAATAGGAAAACTCAAATAGGAAAACCGAATTAATTAGGAAAGTAGTATCTTGGTAGGAGTAGCATGAGATCGGGAGACCCCACACCACCCCCACCTTCGACCGGCCACCACCGGAGGAGCACCGCCGCCCAGCCCTGCCACCAGCCGCCACCGTCGCCGGCGGCAGCCATAGCCGAGGGCGATCGGCCCCCTTCCTTGGGTCGATCGATTGGGGTCGATCAAGGGGTTTGATCGATCCTCGGTTTTTCGTCCTCTTCGTCACACGTATTCTCCGGCGGTCGTCTCGGCATCGATCCAACGTAAATAAATTACAATAATTAAATTTACAATTCCGGTATCGATTCTATACATGAAATCGACCCTATACATTTTCCGGAAAACATAGAACGTAATAATAAATCCTAAATTCGGTCAACCCCCGAATTTTTACTATTACAAACATTCAACCACACAAAACGAATCTCGACATGTCCGAGAGTTTAATAAACGCATAATCATGCTAATTAATTAACACAATAATTAAATCCAACCATGATAGCCGGAAATCCCTGCAAGGTAGAACAATAATCGAACATATACATGAACACGAAACCAAACGCTCTGATACCAATTGCTGGGATTCGATGTCCCGGGCTATCAAAAAAAAATTGCGGAACCGATAACCCGACCGAAACCCCGTCGCCGGAAACCGATCGCGAACACCACGTCACCGGAGTCCGACGAGGGAATCGCCGCGAGGGCGAAACCCTAGCCGAACCCCACGCGGGGTTCGCGATCGCATGCACATGCGATCGCCGGGCTGCTCCGGCAGCCCTGGGCGGTGAGTCCGGCGACTCACCGCCGTCGTCGGAGATGGGAGGGCACCACCAGCCGCGGCACCAGCCCGCGGCAGTCCACCCCCGGCGATCGAGCTAGGGCTCGATCGCCCCCAGCCGCGGCGTCCAGCCGCGGCTTCTCCTCGTGCGCCACAGCCGGCCAGGGAGGACCGGGGAGGTCGTCTGCCGTGGCGCCAGCCCACGGCGACTCCCCAGCGATCGACTTCACGTCGATCGCATGCCCCGGCGTCCAGTTGGGGCTTCCCCTTGCCGCGGTACCGGCGGTCGAAACCCTAGGGTTCGACCACCCCTCGTTCGATCCCCACGGGGATCCAACGATCCCCGTATCTAGGTCTCGACGATTTCCCGGATCGTCTTGTTCATGTATATATCACGATTAACGAACACATTATCAAAGAGGGGGTTTTAGATTATGTTACCTCAATTCGTTGTGCGGAGAAATGAATTAAACGTTGATGACCTTGCGATCTTCCTACGTATTCCTTGCACCTCGTTCGAACGTCGTGTGGGCGACGATCTATCGAACTCCTATGGATCTCCTCCGGCGACGGGGTTTCGGTCGGGTTATCGGTTCCGCATAATTTTTGATAGCCCGGGACATCGAATCCCAGCACAAATCCACTCATGAGGTTTACACAATAATTACTTATGAACTCATCTCGGGGATATTATCAACCCTTCCGGGATACACTTTCCCGTCAAGTATTCACGGCATGTCATATATAAAATATAGCGACCCAACTTAACCGGTAATTAACCCAATAATTAAATCGGTTAATTCCTTTGGAAAATCAAAGTCTCTAATATTAAATATATATACATCCGCAATAGTATCGGGGATTAAGAATAAAATACTCTGAGATTTAAATTGATTATCCAAGGCAATCCTAATCAATAAATCTCAAGTGATCCGCCCAATACACCAAGTGTACAAGTGTGATAAAATAATTAAGATAAATTATTTTCTCTCTCACACAACGACTATACCGATGGATTGGTCCATGTCCATCTAGGTCGTGAGCAACCATTTGATTATATACGAGTAACCGATAGTATGATCTTCTGTGTGCCCATGCAACACCATACTAACTACAACGTATAAAATCCAGGACTATAATTTTGCATAATTAATTTGCTGGAATTCGGTGTCCCGGGTTATCTAAATTTGCGGAAACCGACAACCCGACCGAAAACCCGTCGCCGGAGATCCAACCGCGAACCACCGTACGAGCCGGAGCTCGACCGAGCACCGCACGGGACGAACCCGCGCGCCCAGCCGAGCCCCCGCACGGGGCTCGCGATCGCTAACCCTAGCGATCGCCGGGGATGCACGCGCATCCCCGTGGGGCTGTTCCGAACAGCCCCTGGCGGTGAGTCCGGCGACTCACCGCCACCGCCGAGGAGGGCGGTGCGCCCAGCGCACCCGCCGCGGCCCAGCCGCGGCTCGCCCGGCGATCGACCCCACGGTCGATCGCGTGCCCCGGCGTCCAGCCGGGGCGTCCTCGTGTGGGCCTCGCGATCGATGCCCTAGGGCTCGATCGCACCCCTCGGCTCCCAGCCGAGGGTCCTTCGAACCTTCGCCGGGGATCTCGAATCCCCGTCCCCGAAGTTCGTCGTTTACCCGGATCGTGCGTTCATGTATGTATCACAATCAATTCACATAAAATCATAGAAGGGAGTATATGATTTTACCTTTTAATTCGTTGTGCGGAGAAACGAATCTAAGTTGATGACCTTACGATCTTCCCACGTATTCCTTGCACTAGCTTGAACGTCGGGTGGGCGACGATCCTCCAAGCTTATGGATCCTCTTCAACTCTCTAGAACTATCAAGTATTGATATTCTTGTCTTATCTTATGAAAAAGTGAAGACCATGTAGTGCTTTTATAGGCTACGTAGGGGATCTAAAGGAGGTGGAATATTGGGCTTCCAATATTAATGATTAAATTGAGCCCAAGCCCAAATCTATTAATCTCCCATTAATATTAATTAATTTATTTTCCACTATATAAATTAATTGCACTCCCAATATTAAACCATATTATATCAAATAATATTTCTCCGGTAGTATTATTTATTCCGTGTATTTAAGATTTAAATATCCATGAATAAAATTAATTTATTGCTAATTAATTTATTCATCTCTTGAATCCGAGACTAGTACCATTCAACCTTAATTATTGTGCGGAACGAATCCACTCATGAGGTTTACACAATAATTCCTTATGAACTCATCTCGGGGATATTATCAACCCTTCCGGGATACACTGTCCGGTCAATCATTCACGGCATGCCATATATAAAATATAGTGACCCAACTTAACCGGCAATTAACCCAATAATTAAATCGGTTAATTCCTTTGGTAAATCAAAGTCACTTATATTGAATATACACACCCGCAACAATATCGGGGATTAAGAATAAAATACACTGAGACTCGAATCGATTATCGCCGGCAATCCTAATCGATGAATCTCAACGATCCGATCAATACACCAAGTGTACAAGTGTGATAAAATAATTAAGATAAATTATTTTCTCTCTCACACAACGACTATACCGATGGATTGGTCCGGGTCCATCTAGGTCGTGAGCCACTGTTTGATTAAATACGAGTAACCGATAGTATGATCTTCTGTGTGCCCATGCAACACCATACTAACTACAACGTATAAAATATAGGACTATGAATTTGCATATATTTAATTAATAATAATTAAAAGCAAATAATTGTTTATTAATTCAATAGATTAAATGCTATGATCGGGAGTTTATCGTTACTTAAATCTAGACATTAAGTACACAACTCCAACAATCTCCCATTTGTACTAAGGTCTAGTCATTTCCTCCAAACTCCCGGTTCCCATACTCATCACGTGCTTTAAGGTGTACTTCCGAGAAGTACTATGTGAGTGAGCAATCTAGGTTGCCGCTCTGAAGTTATCTTGGTGACTACTACGTCGTCTCCCCTGACGATGACTCGTATCAGGTGGTACTTGCTCTATGTGTTAACATCACTTTTGACTCATGACCTCTTCTAGTTCACCATGCACCGCTATCCAATAGCCTTTGGTAAACTAAGAGTCATATCCAAGTCAAGAGGTTATCCCGGAACCTAACCAAAACTTCCGCTGCCTCTGAGGCTGCTTATTCGGTTATGAGAGAGTATGAGAAGCGTCCTGCTTATCACTCTTTCACTTCACGGTTCCACCTCTTTCTAAAAGTGAACACATAGCCTGATATCGACCTTCACTGGTCCTTCTCTGATTTTTGGATCTGAGAATCTGTAATCTAAGAAGATTTCGTCTTGCTCTGTAAGCCAGTACTATGAAAGTACTCTTGCAGCATTTGAACATCCCTTATCCAGATTACTTTGATATCCTCCCACTACGCAAACCGCATAGTTGATATCAGGTTCTTGTTTTACAACATTGCATCTATAAAGCTTTCCATATTTGAAGTATAGGAAACTGCTTTGTTCTTATCTATCTCCTTCATGTGTTCGAACACATATCCTTTAGATAGATGTTTATTCTAACCCTGAAAGGCAATAACCTTTCTCAGAAGTATGCATGTTTAAAACAAACCTTAATCGTACAAGATATCTTGGAGAAGTACAATGTTCTTATCTCTAGATCACAAGATCTTAAGAACATGTTCTAACTTCTTCTTAATCTTATATCTCGATTTATTTAGACAACCATCATTTTATGTCTGACAATATTTTTACATTGTTGCCAATGACAAAATGTTATCTTCATAAAACCTCCGAGAAACACCACCTTGTTTCTATTATGTCTCTAATACACCTTTCGTCTTTGCCTTTTGATGAATCCATCAAATGGACTTTCTCATCAATTCGCAAGTTCCATGATTTATAGCTTTACTATCCATCAATGGATTTACTAAGCCTGTACTCTAAATGATCTAGCCTCTTAACAATAAACCTTATTGTTATCCAAGAGAGCTCATTTAGATCTAGTACCACCCTTATGCAGACCTAGGGATCGATTTCATGTCTACTAGATCCAGAGTCCGAACTCCTCTAGTCTTATGAATATCCTTGGTTGTCCAACAACCTCCCACTGCAATGGCGTCCCGGTGTATAACAGTAATAACAATAGGTGCAGTATGTGGTGCACTTCTACTCGGTTTGGCTGGTTCCCAGTCTTTTGTCCTTTTTCTCATTTCAAGGTATTACGTCAGTTCAGGCTTTGTGGTTCATCTAATAGTCTTCCTCTATGAACCGGACGAGAGACGTCCCTCTGGTTCGTAGTACTATAGAACACACAATACTTCGTTCATCTAGGATATCCTACAACCATATTCAATATGTCGTTGTATCTAGGAATATCCATAGAACATAGGTAGTTCCGAACAACTTGTTCTTTTACTATGAGATTTTCCATTTCTTTATAGCGTACCATCTCTACACGCAAGTGTAAGGTGCGGCCCTTTGGGATTGAACCCAATCTTTGATTATGCTATGTGTTACTTAGATAAGTGATGGCCTTCGCGACCGAGTCGCAGGCTCCTAATGGATATACTTTGATGGTTCCCCATAATAGCTTTGTGTCCATTGACTAGTCAAAACACTTTGCTTTTATGGCACATTAAGTATTCTAATCCATCACCGAGTATTCTTTGAGAGAATTTCTCGTACCTTTCTAATTTACACATATGTCTGCATATCTGATCATTTCCAATACTTGTCTGAATTCTATCCTTTATCCAGAAAGGTTTGCTTAGATGTATTATCCTCCAAATTCAATCCTTAGGTCGGAAGGTCCATTCCTTCAACTATAATTGATCAAATCAATTTCGACCATTTGAATCTTTATTTGAAAATACTACTAAGTATAAGAATTCACAAGTATAATGATTAATAAAGAAATATCTAACAAGTAAAACAAGTTATAGAACGGTTTGTTGCATCGTGGTAGACTAAGGATTCATCATTCACATATTGCTATCTAATGTACCATAATAGATAATCCCATTATTTCTTATCAAAATCATCAAATGATTAAAGAAATAAAATATCCATTAATAGAAATCCAAAACTAAACGTTCTTTCTAAAATAAAGGGGTACATAATGCAATAATCTTAAAATGAAATCCTATTTAACTACTAAAGCAGATAAATGTCTTCCACCGCAACCGCTGCCTCCTCTACAGCTTTGCCCGTGTAGACTCGAACTCTTCCTCTCTAAGTCGCCGGGTTTTCTGGAACCCCTGCATTCAAAAATGCACATACCGTCAGTGGTTCCATATCTACACACCAGAATTCTGGTAGATAATACCGCTGACTATGTTTTTACGACTAAGGAAAATTCGTACCTTTGAGAGGACATTCAGACTTCCAGTGTCCCATCTTGTTGCATCGGAAGCACTTACCCTTTGGCTTTGCAGCCCCCACTCGTGGTACAGTCCACTTGACACCACTGGGTTTCCAGGCTTGCTTCCTTTTCTTGCCCCTACCTCTACCAGGCTTAAAGCCTTTGGACTTGGTAGCTACAAGCGCTTGAGACTTGCCCTTCTTGTAGATCCCCTCTGCCGCCTTTAGTTCAGTCAGGAGTTGCGCAAGAGTATAAGATAGTTTACCCATATTATAGCTCATACGAAACTGCTCAAAACTAGGGGCCAGAGACTGGAGTATGATGTCGACTTGCGTCTCAGCATCAATAGAAGCTCCTAGGACCTCAAGTTCATTCAACAAACTCATCATCTTAAGAACGTGCTCCCCAACGGGCGTTCCTTCAGATTGAGTAGTCGACATGAGGACTCTCATGGCTTCTTGCCTTGCCGCACGATCTTGCTCCCCAAACATCTCCTTGAGGTTAAACATCATATCATAGGCAGTGTCCATCGACTCATGTTGGGTTTGGAGTACATTTGACATGGAAGCCAAAATATAACACCTAGCCATTTCATCAGCCTTTTTCCACTTCCGATATGTCAGTTTTTCCTCATCAGTTGAGGCAGCCGTGGGCTCAGCAGGGCACACTTCATGGAGTACAAACTTGTACTCCTCCGAAGTTAGGACAATGTCTAAATTTCTCTTCCAATCAATATAGTTGGGGCCAGTGAGCTTATGCTCCTTGAGTATCATAGAAAGTGGGTTCATAGCTATTCTCTAAACCTATAAGCACATTTAAACAAACAATCAATTTAATATCCGATATTATCTCCCTCAAATAATATCATTAAATCACTAATCACATCTAAAATCCCATCAGGTAAGGCAAGCCACGTTCGTGTGGACGTTTACCCACCCAAATGATTTAGCAATTAGATTTGCTTCGGTCGTACATCATTATAGCGTTACTTCGTTGGGAAGAATACTATAAAGCGTACCTAAGTGTAAACCATTGTTGGAATTTGATATCCCGGGCTATTAAAATTTGCGGAAACAATAACCCGATCAAAACCATCCGCCGGAGATCACGCTAGCACCACGCACGAGCCGGAGCACGAGCCGAACGCACGACGAGGCCGAAGCCTCGCGCACGCCCATCCTGAGCCCCCGCACGCGGGGCTCGCGATCGAAGGGGTCGATCGCTCACGGCGATCGACCGGGCTGCCAAGCAGCCCAGCGGCGAGTCCGGCGACTCGCCGCCGTCGGGGCGTCGGTCCGACCAGCGGACAGCCGCGGGGCCCAGCCCTCGCGGCTCGCGATCGATCGCGATGATCGATCGCGTCCCCGGCTCCCAGCCGGGGTTCGACCCATCCCCACCGAAACCCTAGGTGGGCGATCGTCGTGGTCCGGTGGCTTCGCCACCACCACGCGTTCGTCCTCCTTCCCGGTTTCGTACCTCGGATCTTGCGTTCTACGGTATTCTCAATAAAACCAAAATCGAACAATTATCAAGGGCGTTTAGATATTGTACCTTTCGATTCGTTGTTCGGAGAAACGAATTCAAGATGACCTTTGAATCTTCCCACGTATTACTTGCACTAGCTTGAACGTCGGGTGGGCGACGATCCTCCAAGCTCTATGGATCTACTTCTCTTTCTACTTTCTCTCTCTAGAAGAATTATGATCTTCAACTTATATGAGAATAGAGAAGACCATGTAGTGCTTTTATAGGCTACGTAGGGGATCTAAAGGAGGTGGAATATTGGGCTTCCAATATTAATGATTAAATTGAGTTCAAGCCCAAATCTATTAATCTCCCATTAATATTAATTAATTTATTTTCCACTATATAAATTAATTGCACTCCCAATATTAAACCATATTATATCCAAATAATATTTCTCCGGTAGTATTATTTATTCCGTGTATTTAAGATATAAATATCCATGAATAAAATTTATTTATTGCTTAATAAATTTATTCATCTCTTTTATCCGAGACTAGTACCACTCAACCTTATTTATTATGCGGAATTAAATCCACTCGCGAGGTTTACATAATAAATCCTTTTGAGCTCATCTCGGGGATATTATCAACCCTTCCGGGATACACTGTCCGGTCAATTATTCACGGCATGCCATATATAAAATATAGTGACCCAACTTGACCGGTAATCAACCCAATAATTAAATCGGTTAATTCCTTTGGCAAATCAAAGTCACTTATATTAAATATACACACCCGCAATAATATCGGGGATTAAGAATATAATACACTGAGTCTCAAATCAATTATCGCCGAGCAATCCTAATTGATGAGTCTCAATCGATCCGCTCAATACACCAAGTGTACAAGTGTGATAAAATAATTAAGATAAATTATTTTCTCTCTCACACAACGACTATACTGATGGGTTGGTCCGTGTCCATCTAGGTCGTGAGCAACTGTTTGACTAAATACGAGTAACCGATAGTATGATCTTCTGTGTGCCCATGCAACACCATACTAACTACAACGTATAAAATCCAGGACTATAATTTGCATATATTTAATTAACAATAATTAAAAGCAAATGAATGTTTGTATTTAATAGGTAAATGAAAGTGTACAAGGAGTTCAGAATACTCAAATCTAGACATTAAGTATACTACTCCATCAATCTCCCACTTATACTAAGGTCTAGTCTTATCCTCCAAACTTCTGACTCCCAAACCCTCCAAGTGCTTGAAATATACTTCCTTAGGAAGTATCTTGGTGAAAGGGTCCGCTAGGTTGTCCTCTGAAGCTATCTTGGTGACTATCGCATCGCCCCTCTTGACGATGACTCGAATCAGGTGGTACTTGCGCTCTATGTGTTTCGTAGCACTATGGGACCGTGGTTCCTTACTGTTTGTCACTGCACCGCTATTATCACAATAAATTGTCATAGCTCTAGGCAAACTCGGAATCACATCTAAGTCCTGGAGGAAATTAAGGAACCAAACTGATTCTTTCGCTGCCTCTGAGGCTGCAACATATTCAGCTTCCATGGTAGAGTCTGAAATGCACTTTTGCTTAACACTCCTCCATGATACGGCTCCACCTCCCAAAGTGTACACATAGCCTGATGTCGACTTTCGCCGGTCCTTATCAGCTTGGAAATCCGAATCCGTATAACCCAAAGGAATCAGATTGTCTGCCCCGTAACTTAGAACATAATCCTTAGTATTTCGCAAATACTTGAAAATGCTCTTTACGGCAGTCCAATGAGCCTTTCCAGGGTTACTCTGATATCTTGCTACAACGCCAACTGCATAGCAGATATCAGGCCTCGTGCATAACATTGCATACATCAAGCTTCCCACAGCCGAAGCGTAGGGAACTGCTTTCATTTCATCTTTCTCCTTTTGTGTCCGAGGACACATTTCCTTAGAAAGATAAGTTCCTTTACTGAAGGGCAGCTCACCCTTCTTGGAATCTTGCATGTTAAAACGAGCCAGAATCGTGTCTATGTAAGATTGCTGGGATAGGTACAATGTTCTACTCCGGCGATCCCTTATAACCTTGATCCCTAGAACATGCCCGACTTCTCCCAAATCTTTCATATCGAATTGTCTAGACAACCATCCCTTTATGTCTGATAACATTTTCACACTGTTGCCAATGAGAAGAATGTCGTCTACATAAAGCACGAGAAACACCACCTTCTTCCCATCACGTTTCCAATACACACACGATTCGTCCATGCTTTGACTAAATCCAAAAGATTGGACTACTTCGTCAAACCGCAGGTTCCACGATCTCGAGGCTTGTTTCAATCCATAAATGGATCGATTAAGCTTGCACACTAGATGATCTCCCCTCTTAACAATGAATCCTTCTGGTTGTTTCATATAAATCGTCTCCTCAAGACTTCCATTTAGGAAAGCTGTCTTGACGTCCATTTGCCACACCTCATAATCCATATGAGCTGCTATGGATAAGAGAATCCGGATCGACTTTATCTTGGCTACTGGCGAGAAGGTCTCCTCATAATCGATTCCCTCTTTCTGAGTATATCCTTTCGCAACAAGCCGAGCTTTAAAGGTTTCAACCTTTCCGTCAGATCCTCTCTTTCTCTTGTAGACCCATTTACACCCAATTGGCTTTACGCCGCTTGGTGGTTCTACAAGATCCCAGACTTTATTAGAATTCATAGATTCTATTTCGGATTTCATCGCTTTCTTCCAAGAAGGCGCATCTATATCTTGTACCGCCTCATCATAGGTCCAGGGATCGATTTCATGAACTCCAGGTCCAGAGTCCGAAGACTCACCCAGTCCAATCCATCGGTCTGGTTGCTTAACAACCCTCCCACTACGACGGCGTTCCGGTGTATTAACAGTGACAGTATCAGGTGCAGATTCTAGTGGTGTATCTATACTCGGTTCGGCTGTATCTAAGTCTTCCTTGTCACCTCTCATCTCATCAAGTATTATGTCACTCTTGGGCTTGTGGTCCATGACATAGTCTTCCTCTAAGAACCGAGCGTTAGTACTTATAACGATCTTCTGGTCTTTAGGACTATAGAACATGCCACCTTTAGTTCCTTTCGGGTATCCTACAAACAGCCGTAATTCTGATCTAGGTTCTAACTTATCGGCACCTTGTCGCAACACATGTGCTGGACAACCCCAGATCCGAATGTGTCTTAAGTTAGGCTTGCGCCCACTCCACAATTCCATGGGTGTGGTTGGTACCGTTTTGGTTGGAACCCTATTCAAGATATACGCCGCTGTTTCCAAGGCAAATCCCCAGAACATAACAGGTAAGTCCGAGTAACTCATCATTGATCGCACCATTTCCATAAGAGTCCTATTCCTTCTTTCTGACACACCATTCTGCTGGGGAGTATATGGTGATGTCATTTGGGAATCAATCCCATTTTCTGCCAAGTATGCCTTGAATTCTCCAGACAGGTACTCGCCTCCGCGATCCGATCGCAGGCACTTAATGGATTTGTTTTGAAGGTTCTCCACAAAAGCCTTGAACTCCTTGAACTTGTCAAAGGATTCGCTCTTACGGCGCATCAAGTATACAAATCCATACCTTGAGTAATCATCAGTGAAAGTGATGAAATACTCGTACCCTCCCCTTGCCTGAGTAGACATAGGTCCGCATACATCAGAGTGAATCAAATTCAATACTTGTTCAGCCCTCCGTCCTTTACCAGAAAAAGGACGCTTGGTCATTTTACCCTCTAAACAGGATTCGCAGGTCGGAAGGTCATCTCCTTCAACGCCAGTGATTAAATCATCAGCTTTCAACCTTTGAAGCCTATTCGAGTTTATATGACCTAGCCTTAGATGCCACAAGTATAATTGATTCATTTTAGAAGGTTCCTTTCTCTTATTGGTGTTCGTAGATGTGTTATTACTCTCGGTTAGTTGCATCGTGTTAGACTCAGGATTTAGTACATACAAATCGTCCACCAATGTACCAGAACAGATAATCTCACTGTTTCTTCTTATGATCACAGAGTGGTCAAAAGAAACAGAATACCCATTCATTATAAGTTTAGAAACCGAAATTAAATTCTTTCTAAAATTGGGTACATAAAGACAATTATGTAAAACTAAAACCCTATCACTACTAAAACGTAAGTGAACGTCTCCCACTGCAACAGCCGCCACCCTCGCAGCATTGCCCATGTAGACCACGATCTCTCCCTCTCTAAGTCTCCGGGTTTCCTGGAACCCCTGCAATGAATTGCAGACATGATCAGTGGCCCCCGTATCTACACACCAGGTGCTGGTAGATAACACCACTGATAATGTTTCAGTGACTAAGGAAAATTTCGTACCTTTGATGAGGGGACAATCAGACTTCCAGTGCCCAGACTGCTTGCATCGATAGCACTTGCCTCGCGGCTTGCTCTTCCCAATCCGTGGTTTGGAACCACTGGGCTTCTTTGCTTGCACTTCTTCCTTGGCCATAAGAGCTCGTGATTTTCTGATCACACTTATGATTTTCATCCTCAAGTCATCGTTTTTAAGCGACTCCTCTAGTGGGCGAAATACAATGAGTATGTCAATCACCTCTTCAGCAGTATCCACACTATGTCTCAACATCATATTGAGGTCATTCCAAATGTCCTCATCAGTTGGGACAATAGCAAATATAGAAGGCTCAACAGTCTGGACAATGTCCAGATTTCGTTCCCAATCATTACTATATGGAACCAGTGAGTTTTCATCTTTAAGTATATCACAAAGTGGGGTCACAGTCATTCCTAACCTATAAGCACATAAAACAAACAAATAATTTAATATCCGATATTATCTCCCTTAAATAATATCATTAAATCACTAATTACATCTAAAATCCCATCAGGTAAGGCAAGCCACGGTGTGTGGACGTTTACCCACCCAAACGACTTAGCAATTAGATTTCCTTCGGTCATACATCGCTTATAGCGGAACCTCGGTGGGAGGAATACTATAAGGCGTATCTAAGTGTAAACCATTACTCAGTACCAAAGTAAATCGTTTGGAATTGCTACATCACCGCAAGCCACGTTGTGTGGACGTTTACGACAACTTCACAACTCTTCACAATTTTCTTACAACTGTCTACATCAATTAATCCAAAATCCGTCAGCATAGCAAGCCACGTTGTGTGGACGTTTACTACACTAAGAGATCTTTATAATTGACTCCCAATTACTTGATCCATTTAATCTTGTAAATCAAGACGCGAAGAATCATAAGTGAAACTCGAGGTTTCTAACCAGTGATTCACCATGCGAACAGCCCTATCTCTCATAAATGAGGGAGCCGAGCAGACAATCGATCCATCTATCAAAGAATGGTACGACTGCCTCTAATTTGTGTCCTCGACATGACCAAGTGGCTTTGGCTCCATTCTGATGGGATTCGATGTCCCGGGCTATCAAAAAAAATTGCGGAACCGATAACCCGATCAAAAACCCTCTCGCCGGAGACCGCACGAACACCAACTCATCCGTAGGAGTCCGACCTTTGGAGACTACGCGCCCGAAGACACGCAGCCCGCCCCCAGCCGATTTTCTCCCACGAGTCGGATCTACGAACGCGAACCACGGACGAGCTAGAGCATGACCAAGGCGTCGCCGCGGGAGAACCCGCGACTAAACCCTAGCCACGCCCACGCCCGGGCTCGCGATCGCCGTGCATGGCGATCGCCGGGGATGCGAGGCATCCCCGCGGGGCTGTTCGGAACAGCCCCTGGCGGTGAGTCCGGCGACTCACCGCCTCCGCCATCGAGGGGAGGGCGGTCAGCCCAGCTGACCTGCCGCGGCCTAGCCGCGGCTGCCCTAGCGATCGACTTCCGAGTCGATCGCCCGCCCCGGCTTCAGCCGGGGCCCCCTTCGAGCGCACGCCGCCGTCGAGGGCGGCTGGGGTCCGCCACGGCACCAGCCCGTGGCACCCCAGCGATCGACTGAAGTCGATCGCATGCCCCGGCGTCCAGCCGGGGCTCGCCCCTCGTCGCGCGCGCACGGCGGTCGAACCCTAGGGTTTCGACCGCCCCCTTCGATCTTCGCCGGGGATCTCGAATCCCCGTCCGCGATGATCGTCGTTTTCCCGGATCGCGTATTCATGTATACATCACAATTATTCAACGCACAAATAATCATAGAAGGGGGTTCTCGATTATTACCTCGAATCGTTGTACGGAGAAACGAATTCGGTTGACGACCTTGTGATCTTCCCGCGTATTCCTTGCACTTCGTCCGAACGTCGTGTGGGCGACGATCTATCGGATTCCTATGGATCTTCCTCACTCTCAGAACTTTATGATTGGCGTAACGTAGGTTTTCTTAGTTCTCTCAAGTGAAGACCATGTAGTGCTTATATAGGCTACGAAGGGGATCATAAGGAGAATAAATATTGGGCTTCAATATTGAAAATTAAATTGGGTCCAACCCAAATCTATTAATTCTTATCAATATTAATTTTATTTATTTTCCACTATATAAATAAAATTGCACTCCCAATATTATTCCATATTATATCAAATAATATTTCTCCATCTTTAGTATTATTTATTCCGTGTATTTAAGATTTAAATATCCATGAATAAATTTATTTATTGCCCAATAAATTATATTCATCTCTTGAATCCGAGACTAGTACCATTCAACCTTAATTATTGTGCGGAACGAATCCACTCATGAGGTTTACACAATAATTCCTTATGAACTCATCTCGGGGATATTATCAACCCTTACGGGATACACTGCTCCTTCAAGAATTCACGGCATGCCATATATAAAATATAGTGACCCAACTTAACCGGTAATTAACCCAATTATCAAACCGGTTAATTCCTTTGGTAAATCAAAGTCACTTATATTAAATATACACACCCGCAATTATTTCAGGGATTAAGAATAAAATACTCCGAGCCTCAAATCAATTATCGCCGAGCAATCCTAATTGATGAGTCTCAATCGATCCGCCCAATACACCAAGTGTACAAGTGTGATAAAATAATTAAGATAAATTATTTTCTCCCTCACACAACGACTATACCGATGGATTAGTTCGTGTCCATCTAGGTCGTGAGCAACTGTTCGATTAAATACGAGTAACCGATAGTATGATCTTCTGTGCGCCCATGCAGCACCATACTAACTACAACGTATAAAATCCAGAACCATGATTTGCATATAATTAAATGCAAATAATTGTTTATTAATTAAATAGATTAAATGCTATGATCGGGAGTTTACCGTTACTTAAATCTAGACATTAAGTACACAACTCCAACACATTCCACTCCCCGGGGTGAGAATGAGTCGACTTGAAATCAGCTTCGGAAAGACAAATTAGGCATTGTTTGACAAACTTAATCAATGTTTCTCGTAAGAGGAATTACAAGAACTCTTCTCCAATAACTTATCTATATAAACTTCAAAAGTTTATAAAAGTCACCAAGAGAGCAGCAATGGAGACCATGGGTATGTTTCCATACCCTCTCCCACTTAGCTTTTTATAATAAAGGGATACGCTATCTAGTGCATAAAAGTAAACACATATAGCATGCATACATGTAATAAAGCACATAGTATTATCACATAGTCAAAATAATTACTAGAATATTATTTTCCGACTATTATGGCTTTACTTCATCTCCGTACGCATCTTCTAGTCTTTAGTCTTCGTTTCTTGAATGCTCCATGTGACGAGAATATTAATCTCCAATATTTAAATCTATTTATTTTTAATAAATCCAAAAGATACTTAATTAAAAATTAAGTCAATCGAATAAATCAAAAATAAAATTAAATATTATTAATATTTTTATTTATTTTATTTTCCTTTTCTACTTCATTAAATCTCTAGAATAATCTATCCAAGACCCACTTGGAATATTCTAGATGATTTCCATAATGAAATAAGGAAATAAAATAACTTAGGACTCTTCTACTTTCCAAGATTAATTAATTTCCATTTCTATGAAAATTCCCATAAAATAGGAATAATCAATTAGGAAATAAATTAATCCTAAATTAACTTTTATTCCTTTCCAATTCTATTAAATCTCTAGGATCCTATTCCAAGTAGAACTCGGAATACTCTAGAAGACTTCCATAATAGAATAAGGAAATAAAATTAATTCCAATTAATTCTTTTCATAATCCATGAGAATTCCCATAAATAGGAATACTCAAATAGGAAAAAACCGAACTAATTAGGAAAGTAAATTTCCGGACCGGGATAGCACGGGGTGGGGATCCCCGCGCCACCCTCGACCCACGCCTAGGAGGTGGCCGGCCACCATTGCCGGCGGCTCCTCCATGTGAGGGTCGATCGATCCTCATGGGATCGACCATGGGGATGGTCGATCCTTGTCCCGTTGCCCTCACGTCATCTCCTTCGTCACGCGTCTTCTCCGGCGGTCATTTCGGCATCGATCCAACGCAAAATAAATTACAAAATAAATTTTACACTATCCGGTATCGATTCTATACATGAAATCGACCCTATACATTTTCCGGAAAAAAGTAGAACGTAATAATAAATCCTAAATTCGGTCAACCCCCGAATTTTTACTATTACAAGCATTCACCACCAAAAACGAATCTCGACATGTCCGAGAGTTTAATCAAACCAACATACATGACAAAATAAATTAAACGAATAATAAATTAAGCCATAATAGTCGGAACCCTGCAAGGTAGAACAATTTTATCGAAAATACCGCGAACGTAAACCACGCTCTGATACCAATTGTTGGAATTTGATATCCCGGGCTATTAAAATTTGCGGAAACAATAACCCGATCAAAACCATCCGCCGGAGATCACGCTAGCACCACGCACGAGCCGGAGCACGAGCCGAACGCACGACGAGGCCGAAGCCTCGCGCACGCCCAGCCCGAGCCCCCGCACGCGGGGCTCGCGATCGAAGGGGTCGATCGCTCACGGCGATCGACCGGGCTGCCAAGCAGCCCAGCGGCGAGTCCGGCGACTCGCCGCCGTCGGGGCGTCGGTCCGACCAGCGGACAGCCGCGGGGCCCAGCCCTCGCGGCTCGCGATCGATCGCGATGATCGATCGCGTCCCCGGCTCCCAGCCGGGGTTCGACCCATCCCCACCGAAACCCTAGGTGGGCGATCGTCGTGGTCCGGTGGCTTCGCCACCACCACGCGTTCGTCCTCCTTCCCGGTTTCGTACCTCGGATCTTGCGTTCTACGGTATTCTCAATAAAACCAAAATCGAACAATTATCAAGGGCGTTTAGATATTGTACCTTTCGATTCGTTGTTCGGAGAAACGAATTCAAGATGACCTTTGAATCTTCCCACGTATTCCTTGCACTAGCTTGAACGTCGGGTGGGCGACGATCCTCCAAGCTCTATGGATCTACTTCTCTTTCTACTTTCTCTCTCTAGAAGAATTATGATCTTCAACTTATATGAGAATAGAGAAGACCATGTAGTGCTTTTATAGGCTACGTAGGGGATCTAAAGGAGGTGGAATATTGGGCTTCCAATATTAATGATTAAATTGAGTCCAAGCCCAAATCTATTAATCTCCCATTAATATTAATTAATTTATTTTCCACTATATAAATTAATTGCACTCCCAATATTAAACCATATTATATCCAAATAATATTTCTCCGGTAGTATTATTTATTCCGTGTATTTAAGATATAAATATCCATGAATAAAATTTATTTATTGCTTAATAAATTTATTCATCTCTTTTATCCGAGACTAGTACCACTCAACCTTATTTATTATGCGGAATTAAATCCACTCGCGAGGTTTACATAATAAATCCTTTTGAGCTCATCTCGGGGATATTATCAACCCTTCCGGGATACACTGTCCGGTCAATTATTCACGGCATGCCATATATAAAATATAGTGACCCAACTTGACCGGTAATCAACCCAATAATTAAATCGGTTAATTCCTTTGGCAAATCAAAGTCACTTATATTAAATATACACACCCGCAATAATATCGGGGATTAAGAATATAATACACTAAGTCTCAAATCAATTATCGCCGAGCAATCCTAATTGATGAGTCTCAATCGATCCGCTCAATACACCAAGTGTACAAGTGTGATAAAATAATTAAGATAAATTATTTTCTCTCTCACACAACGACTATACTGATGGGTTGGTCCGTGTCCATCTAGGTCGTGAGCAACTGTTTGACTAAATACGAGTAACCGATAGTATGATCTTCTGTGTGCCCATGCAACACCATACTAACTACAACGTATAAAATCCAGGACTATAATTTGCATATATTTAATTAACAATAATTAAAAGCAAATGAATGTTTGTATTTAATAGGTAAATGAAAGTGTACAAGGAGTTCAGAATACTCAAATCTAGACATTAAGTATACTACTCCATCAACCATTACTCAGTACTAAGGTGAATCATTTGGAATCGCTACGTCACCGCAAGCCACGTTAGTGTGGACGTTTACGATAACTCACAATCCTTCACAATTCCCTATAACTGTCTACATCAACTATTTCCAAAAATCCCATTCAGTATAGCAAGCCACGTTAGTGTGGACGTTTACTACACCAAAAGACTTTTATAGTTGACTCCCAATTACTTTGAAGCATTCGATTTTGTAAATCAAGACGCGGAGAATCATAAGTGAAACTCGAAGTTTCTAACCAGTGATTCACCATGCGAACAACCCTATCTCTCATTAGATGAGGGAGCCGAGCAGACAATCGATCCATCTATCAAAGAATGGTACGACTGCCTCTAATTTGTGTCATCCACATGACCAAGTGGCTTTGGCTCCATTCCACTCTCCGGGGTGAGAATGAGTCGACTTGAAGTCAGTTTCAGAAAGACAAATTAGGCATTGTTTGATAAACTTAATCAATGTTTCTCGTAAGAGGAATTACAAGAATTCTCCTCCAATGACACATCTATACGAACTTCAAAAGTCCATAAGAGTCACCAAGAGAACAGTAATGGAGACCATGGGAATGTTTCCATCCCCTCTCCCACTTAGCTTTTTATAACAAAGGGATACGCTATCTAATGCATAATTAAACACATAAGCATGCATACAAGTAATAAAGCACATAGCACATAGTCAAAATAAGCTAGAAAATTATTTTTCCGACTATCATGGCTTTATTCCATCTCCGTATGCGTCTTCTAGTCTTCAGTCTTCGTTCTTGAATGCTCCATGTGACGAGAATATTAATCCCAATATTTAAATCTATTTATTTTCAATAAATCCAAAAGATACTTAATTCGAAAATTAAGTCAATCGAATAAATCAAAAATAAAATTAAATATTATTAATATTTTTATTTATTTATCTTCCTATCTAATTCTATTAAATCTCTAGAATAATCTATCCAAGTCAAACTTGGAATATTCTAGAAGACTTCTATAATAGAATAAGGAAATAAAATAAATTAGGACTCTTCTACTTTCCAAGATTAATTAATTTCTATTTCTATGAAAATTCCCATAAAATAGGAATAATCAAATAGAAATAAATTAATTTACTAATTAATTATTTTCCTATCTAATTCTATTAAATCTCTAGATTCCTATTCCAAGTAGAACTTGAAATATTCTAGAAGACTTCCATAATAGAATAAGGAAATAAATAATATTAATTCTTTTCCTATCTAATTCTATTAAATCTCTAGATTCCTATTCCAAGTAGAACTTGAAATATTCTAGAAGACTTCCATAATAGAATAAGGAAATAAATAATATTAATTAATTCTTTTCCTATCTCCATGAGAGTTCCCATACTTAGGAATACTCAAAATAGGAAAACTTGAATCAATTAGGAAAGTGAATCCAGGTAGGAGTAGCACGAGATCACGAGGACCCCGCGCCCCCCCACCTTGATCGCCGGCCGGGACCACCACCGCCGCCATCCCCAGCCCACGCGCCACCACCACCGGTGGCCGGCGTGGCCGAGGAGCCCCGCGGGCAGCCCCTCCGATCGATCTCCATGGGATCGATCCCATCGATCCCAAGCCCTAGTTTTCCCTCTCTTCTTCTCCTTCGTCACATGAGTTCTCCGGCGGTCGTCTCGGCATCGATCCAACGTAAATAAATTACAAGAAATAAATTTACAATTCCGGTATCGATTCTATACATGAAATCGACCCTATACACTTTCCGGAAAACATAGAACGTAATAATAAATCCTAAATTCGGTCAACCCCCGAATTTTTACTATTACAAGCATTCATCCACACAAAACGAATCTCGACATGTCCGAGAGTTTAATAAACGAACAATCATGGTAAATTAAATAGCAATTAATTAAACGAATAATTAACAATTAATTAAACCATGATAGTCGGAATCCCTGCAAGGTAGAACGCAATTGAACACATACATGAACACGAAACCAAACGCTCTGATACCAATTGCTGGAATTCGGTGTCCCGGGTTATCTAAATTTGCGGAAACCGACAACCCGACCGAAAACCCGTCGCCGGAGATCCAACCGCGAACCACCGTACGAGCCGGAGCTCGACCGAGCACCGCACGGGACGAACCCGCGCGCCCAGCCGAGCCCCCGCACGGGGCTCGCGATCGCTAACCCTAGCGATCGCCGGGGATGCACGCGCATCCCCGTGGGGCTGTTCCGAACAGCCCCCGGCGGTGAGTCCGGCGACTCACCGCCACCGCCGAGGAGGGCGGTGCGCCCAGCGCACCCGCCGCGGCCCAGCCGCGGCTCGCCCGGCGATCGACCCCACGGTCGATCGCGTGCCCCGGCGTCCAGCCGGGGCGTCCTCGTGTGGGCCTCGCGATCGATGCCCTAGGGCTCGATCGCACCCCTCGGCTCCCAGCCGAGGGTCCTTCGAACCTTCGCCGGGGATCTCGAATCCCCGTCCCCGAAGTTCGTCGTTTACCCGGATCGTGCGTTCATGTATGTATCACAATCAATTCACATAAAATCATAGAAGGGAGTATATGATTTTACCTTTTAATTCGTTGTGCGGAGAAACGAATCTAAGTTGATGACCTTACGATCTTCCCACGTATTCCTTGCACTAGCTTGAACGTCGGGTGGGCGACGATCCTCCAAGCTTATGGATCCTCTTCAACTCTCTAGAACTATCAAGTATTGATATTCTTGTCTTATGTTATGAAAAAGTGAAGACCATGTAGTGCTTTTATAGGCAACGTAGGGGATCTAAAGGAGGTGGAATATTGGGCTTCCAATATTAATGATTAAATTGAGCCCAAGCCCAAATCTATTAATCTCCCATTAATATTAATTAATTTATTTTCCACTATATAAATTAATTGCACTCCCAATATTAAACCATATTATATCAAATAATATTTCTCCGGTAGTATTATTTATTCCGTGTATTTAAGATTTAAATATCCATGAATAAAATTAATTTATTGCTAATTAATTTATTCATCTCTTGAATCCGAGACTAGTACCATTCAACCTTAATTATTGTGCGGAACGAATCCACTCATGAGGTTTACACAATAATTCCTTATGAACTCATCTCGGGGATATTATCAACCCTTCCGGGATACACTGTCCGGTCAATCATTCACGGCATGCCATATATAAAATATAGTGACCCAACTTAACCGGTAATTAACCCAATAATTAAATCGGTTAATTCCTTTGGTAAATCAAAGTCACTTATATTGAATATACACACCCGCAACAATATCGGGGATTAAGAATAAAATACACTGAGACTCGAATCGATTATCGCCGGCAATCCTAATCGATGAATCTCAACGATCCGCTCAATACACCAAGTGTACAAGTGTGATAAAATAATTAAGATAAATTATTTTCTCTCTCACACAACAACTATACCGATGGATTGGTCCGGGTCCATCTAGGTCGTGAGCCACTGTTTGATTAAATACGAGTAACCGATAGTATGATCTTCTGTGTGCCCATGCAACACCATACTAACTACAACGTATAAAATCTAGGACTATGAATTTGCATATATTTAATTAATAATAATTAAAAGCAAATAATTGTTTATTAATTCAATAGATTAAATGCTATGATCGGGAGTTTATCGTTACTTAAATCTAGACATTAAGTACACAACTCCAACATAATTAATAATAATTAAATGCAAATAATTGTTTATTAATTTAATAGGTTAAATTCTATGACCGGGAGTTTACCGATACTTAAATCTAGACATTAAGTACACAACTCCAACAACTCCTGTGCTGGAAAGCGAATAGTCTGGCCCCCGACGAAAAACCAATGCTCGAATGGAGGTATCGTCGGACCCACGATCTCCCGAGCTAGCAGTTGCAGCATCGCCACAATGGACCTTCCGCTTCTCTTGATCCAGAGCAAATATCCGAAACAACTGTCCCTAAATGTCCGGAGAGCTGCATTGGTAGGGTCGACGTCCATCAGCGTTTTTCTAATTTCCCCTAGTAATTCGTACCGATCGTACAAATTCATGTTCCTCGTCTGGTGTATGAACTCTGGCCTCCTCCAATTGAAGCCCTCCTGCAAAAATGAAGTTAAATAAATAAATATTACATTAAATTAAATAAAAAAATTGAAAATTCAAAAAAAAAATTGGCTTCTGCTACACGGTCACCGTGTACCGGGTAACCGGTACACGGTGACCGAGAAAATCTCACCGTGAAGCGAGATTTTCTCGGTCACCGTGTAGATTGTTATCCGGTACACGGTGATAACCGGTGCACGGTGACCGAGAAAATCTCACCGTGAAGCGAGATTTTATCGGTCACATTACCGGTACACGGTGACCAAGCTACACGGTGAAGGCTAAATTGCTACCGTGTAGCTTGGAACAGCGGGCAAACCCAGATTTTTCAGATATTTTAACGAGCAATTTAACACTGAATTTCGATTCTAAATCAACTAAAACACAATAAGGAACTATAATACACTCAAATACTAGCAATTAATGCATCAAATTGAACACATTATTGAAAAAAATCGAATTTTCGAAATTGAAAAAAGCTAGGTTTCGGCACTAACCGGAGCTTGAATCGGCCATTGTGGCTCGTCTTGTTGTTCGTTGTTGTCGTTGTTGCCTGACATTGTGCTTCGACTGGCCGGATTTCTCTTTGATTCTCAAAATCGAGGGCGGTTTTTGAAGAGGGTGGGGGGGACCGATTTGAAGATTTGGAGAGAGAGAATATTAGGTTAGGAACCGATTTTTTAATTATGTTTTATTTTGTTTTGTTTTGTTTTGGAAAATGTAAGGGTAAAGAGGACAATTCCTTTACACTTTGTCTAAAATAAATGTAGTGTTATAAAAGGTGTCAAAATAAATAGTTTTGTTATAAAAATGTTTGAAAATCGAGAGTTCTCTTTTTTATAGTACTTAAAACCAAACTATTTTTTTCTCTAAATCCTTCTAATTTTAATCTATTAAATTCTTACACATAAATGAATTACTTTTAATGTTCTGATTTCCCCCCATATTTTATCCATTAAATTCTTCGCAAGTAAATTATAGTAAAAAAATATTTCGTCAAATGTAGGAAACTTTACTTTGTCAAAGTTTTGACTACTTGATAGAAGAAAAAAAAAACTATGTGAAATTTCTATAAATCAAATAAATACCAAACATAATTAAAAAAACAAAATTAAATGACTAAAAATTTAAAATACCTGTAGTTATTAAATACTACTGCTGTAAATGAATATCAAAATAAATCTCTTTATGTAACTTATGAACGTGAACACACAACACCAAAAACCGCGAGGACATTTCGGGAAATTTGAGAAAATACCCTCCTCCACTCCATCCGCGTCGCCGGCCATGGATTCACCGGTAAAACTTCAAACTCCGACGAAGCCACCTCACTTTCTTCATCTGATTAATTCCTTTTGTTTTCTTTCTTAATCCGAATATGTTGCTTTCCTTTCCGAGTTTTGATTCGAGTACGATTTCTGATACCTCCTTGATTCCGTGCTGTTCCTTCGGAGCTTTCTTCTTTAATGTTTGCATTTTTCATTTCTCGGAAGTTTGACTTCTTCTGTACAGGAAATTTGACCGAATCTTAGGGAATATTCCCTCATCTCCATCGAGCTGTCATTTGTTGAAACTGCGCGTGGTCTGTTTCAGTTTTCAAAGCTCTATGCTGTAGATCCATTGGTGGGTAATGAGGGTTTGAAATGGGCTTGTGCCCCTTGACTGTTTCAGTCTTCGCAAACGTTCTATGTATATTCAAATCTCATAGAAATCCTCTGTTTGCAGGTTTCATGAGTGAATCAAGCAGACAGAGATGAAAGCGGAGTCGGCCGGATTAATCATAGGGGTATCGGTAGGAGTGGTGATAGGATTGGTTTTGGCTGTAGTTGCATTTTTATGCTTTAGACACTACCGAAAGCACCCCCGTCCCCAAATAGGGAATATCAGTTCCCGGAGGACGGTAACCATCCCTATTCGTGCAAATGGAGCAGATTCTTGTTCAGTATTGTCTGACTCGTCGATTGGGGCCGACTCGCCAAAGTCAACCATAAGGAATGACTTGTTATTCTGGCGTAGGGGATTTAAGAAGGACGATATGATTTCTGCATCCGGGATACTGGAATACTCTTACAAGTACGTATTTTCTCGTGACCACTCTTTTAGGATGGTGGTAGCACTAAATGTATGGAATGTAACTCTTTTGAGCTGAGCTCTTTTGGTTTTACAACTCTTGTTGGCAGTCCGATGCTTGATTGGTTACCATGTATCAAAAATTAGCCCTCTTAGAATTTTCATAATGTGCCTCAGGGCTCGTTTGTCTTTATTGATTGGATTGATTCAAAAGAAAATTTTCAATTGGTAAAGATAATACTCCATTGTTCATTGATAATATAAAGGGCTAAAGCATGTTTGGTATTTGGAATTTTATTGTTTATCCTTTTGAGGGGATGAATAATACTTGTTTGGTTATTGATAATTGGATTTATATCAAAAGAAAAAAAAACACCGTAGCTCCATAATGAAGTAGTGTCACACAACTAATCAAACTAAAGTGTTCGTCCTTAGATTTGGAAAGCCAAAATCATCTGTAAGACTGTAACATCCCAATTCTAATAATTATGCTTGGATTATTTCATCACACCTCTTGGGCGTTGTTTTGAATCTGCCACATGTACATGATTAAAGTCGAACCAAGATTCATATCCTAAGACCGCATCACTGATGCCAAACATTTAACTGCGATGGACTATTTTACGTAACCTATTGGATATTGAAAAATGAGATTATGTGAATTTCTGATGCTGTTGTATATGGATAGAAAAGGGTTTTGATTTGATTAACAATTTCCTCGAGTGCCTAAAAAATTGGCGTCCAGGGGTACCCAAGAGAACTGCTTATTCCTGTGTCTTATGATTGTCTGATATACTTGACATTATCTCCGAGCACAATATTTTACACGTGAAGCTCATTTTAATCAACATAATATTAAATATTGATTGGTAAAACAAGCAGGGACCTGCAGAAAGCAACTCACAATTTCACCACATTGATTGGTCAAGGGGCGTATGGTTCTGTATACAAAGCTCAGATGTCGGCTGGTGAAACTGTTGCTGTTAAAGTCCTTGCTACAGATTCTAAGCAGGGGGAGAAGGAGTTCCGAGCCGAGGTACTTGAATTTGAGAAGTGATTTATAGCAATTGAAAATAAGGTCTTCATTACTCCCCTAAACTCACTTTTTTCCTGTGTTTTCTTTCTTTAGGTTATGTTGTTAGGAAGATTACACCACAGAAACCTTGTGAATATGGTTGGCTATTGCATGGAGAAGCACCATCATATTCTTATTTACGTGTACATGAGTAGAGGAAGTTTAGCTTCTCATCTGTATAGTGAGTTACCTATGCCTATCTTATAAATTTGATCAGATTTTGAATTTTATATTACGCTGTAAATTTATACAGTATCATAATTAAGAGTGCGTATTTTATTCTATAGGGTCTAGCATTTTAACTCTTTTAATCTCTGTTATGTTGTATATGAGAATTCTGCATTGTATTATTTAGACTGTTACCCAGTGCATACAATTTTATTCCATGTAATTGCATACAATTTCAATATCCAACAAGGCTAATAAGGATTTATTAGGTTTGACATATTTATGTTTTTCTGTCAATATGTCAAAATAATTTGCTAATTTTTACTTTTATGCTCTTATTGTTATGGACTACCAGAGAATGCAAGTGTTGTCTATTTCCTGTTTTATCATCCGAATTTTCTGATGATTATCTTCTTTATATCCTTCTGTTTCTTGGAAATTTTTTCAGATGAAAAACTCGAACCATTGAATTGGGAATTAAGAGTTCAAATAGCTCTGGATGTCGCCAGGGGCTTGGAGTATCTTCACGATGGTGTAAGACCATTTATAAGCTTCAGAATTTCTTTCCTCAATCTTGTAATCACTTGGTTTTACATTTAACTTCTACCATTTGTTTTAATCTTTAACTCCAGGCAGTCCCTCCTGTGATACACCGCGACATCAAATCATCCAATATTTTGTTAGATGAATCCATGATTGCTAGGGTAGGTCTCTTTTGGGAAAAAAAAATTAACCAAATCAAGAATTGAACTGACAGATATGTATTGTGCAGGTGGCTGATTTTGGTCTTTCAAGGGAAGAGAGGGTTAACAAGCAAGCGTCCAATATTCGAGGGACTTTTGGGTATCTCGATCCTGAATACATATCAACACGTTCGTTCACGAAGAAGAGTGATGTTTACAGCTATGGGGTTTTCTTGTTTGAACTTATTGCAGGAAGAAATCCTCTTCAAGGGCTCATGGAACATGTTGAGCTAGTAAGCTGTCATTCCCTTAACAAATTTTGAGCTGCCATTCCCTTACAAATTTTGCACTGCCTAAAATTTAAGGGGATACTATAGTAATTTTATGAATGTAGAGGAGATTTTGAAATTATAGGAGAAAAATGTGTTTTTTGGATAAATTTAAATTCTATGGTTTATTTTGAAAATACCCCAAACCTCAAATGATCCTTTTCTTATCATGGTAGGCTGCAATGAACACCGAGGGAAAAGTTGGATGGGAAGAAATAGGCGATCCTCGGCTGCAGGCTAAATTTGATGTTGGAGAACTTAATGAAGTGGCTGCACTCGCGCACAAGTGTGTAAATCGATTGCCGAGGAGAAGGCCATCGATGAGGGACATCGTTCAGGTGCTCTCAAGGATTCTTACAAACAGACATAAAAGGAAGCACGGTGAGGATGGTTCAACTCCTACAAGAGATGAGGTTAGTGTCCATATGGGACAATTAGAACTTCGGAGTCCGTTGTCCGAACTCAGACGGGTAGAATCTTTCGACAGCACATTGTCTGAACACAGACGGGTAGAGTCTTGGGGCAGCAAGGCTGATTCTGTTGATACTTGAATGGTGCTATTTATTTATTTATTTATTTTTTATTGGAAATTCATTTGAATTGATTATATATATTTCCTGTAACATATATGTTTGTCATATTACCTTATACGAGATTTTATCTCTCAAATATTTTGTTTCTTGGCTACCAAAATTTCTTCATTAAATTTTGTCTTGCAACCATTTGTTTGGTGGCATGGAAAAGTGTGCAAAATTATGAATCAATAGTCAAAATCAACATTGAATGTCATGAGTCACTGACTCACTGCATATGTTTCATAGTATTGCAATTTGCAAGGCGCTGATTTCCATATTAAATGTTTCATATTTGCAATTTGAATTTTATGAAATGGATTCCTTCCCAAATTTTGGTGTCATTTGTTGGAAGAATTTTTTTTTTTTTTTTTTTGATAAGGAGGAGAGACGAGAAACTCCACCCCACCCGATCGGAGGTCCCTCGATCGGGTAGGATGTAAATCGAGGGATGTGCCCGAGTAGCAGACACCTGTGCGAGAGAGCCAACAGGTCGAACCCCAGGACAAACCTTCATAATATTTCAATGAAAATTTGCCCCACCCGAGGTTCGAACCCTGCATCGCCGGGGAATTTCACCCACATCATCACAGGCCTTACCACTCGACTATGCCCCTGGGGACTTTGTTGGAAGAATTTACATCATGTAATCCGTAGTAGTTTTTTTCAACACTAATACTGGACACAAAATTTTTTCTTATGTTGTTTTTTTAACATTAACCACAAAACAAGGAAGGAGAGCTTTGGGGTTGAGCAAGTAATGCTTCTTGGAGGCTTTTGTTTTCACCATGTTCCTGTATTCAAGGCCCGGTCGATTCCAGGCCATTGAATTGCAGTTGCAGATTAAAGAGAGAATCTTTGGTGTGATAGAATGCGTTTGAAGTTTGACTGACACGTGTTCGATCATTTTACTTGATTGCTTATATTGTCAGTTAATGTTGAGCCTAATTATAAGAAAATACTAGTATACCTCTTTCACTTTTTTTGTTTTGTAGTAATTAGGTCGAAGAACCTCAATGGTAGGTAGCATTAGTAATACACCGAGACAGCAAAATTTTCTACAAGATGTCTCAGCCAGCTTGCACATTCTATACGGCTAAGGCTCGTCATCCGAACTCGAACTATCCACCCGCCTGTTGGTGATGGCCGCCGGTAATAGCCGATTCCTAGGAGGAGGAGTAGGAGCTGCCGCTGTATCTTCCTTCTTATAACTCTTAAATCTCTGCGGAAAATTCTTAACCTCTCCGCACACTTTATCTAAAATTATTAGAAAATCACGAACCACCGCAAACAATCTCAAACCCTCGTCCTTCGCACTGTTCCCATGGAAATAATCCACCGTGCTCTTCACCATCGCCATTATCCTCTTCTCCTCCTCGCGGGCCCACTCGATATCGACCTCCGCATTTTGCACGAAGCTCCTCAACACCCGGCGAAAACCATTCCCTTCCGAAACATTCTTCATGTCCGAATTCAAAAAGTCGCGTGCTTTTTTAGTTGCATGGCCCAGTTTTGAAATGGTTCCAGTTAAACTATCAGCATCTATAGCTGCTGCTCTCTTCACGTTCCTGAGCTCATTACCTAGACCCGATACAGCCTCGAGGCCGAGGCTCCGTAAATGCTCGTCGGAATCTTGGTTGGTATCTAAGTCGAGTGGCTGATCGTCGGAATTGAAGCTGGAGCTGCTTAGGGCCTGTTTGGCAGCTCGGACTGCCCTAATGCCTTCCGAACGGATTATTTCCTGAACAACAAAGTGAAGCAGGGTGGTCTTTCCATCTGTCCCTTTCACATCAGAGAGTTTTAGAAGGGTTTCGAGCTTGAATGCTTGGGCCCCACCTCGGAAGGTACCGTCGTTCATACGGTTTCCAGTTTTCAGGACAGCTTCTAGAAGCTTCAGAAACAGCCTGCTCTTTCGAAGTTCTGTGCAGGCAGCCTGCACATGTGGGTCGAACCATAAGTACAAGTATCAAGGGGATTTGATTGCTTTATAAGAGAAAAAGAAAAAGGAAATAGACTCTGGTTTCATAATTTATCTACTCCGGTTGCATCAAGATCATAATTATAAGCTGGAAGAACTTTGTGACAATAGTTATTTCAATAGATTAAAATGTCTATTCTTCTTATACAAACAAATGCGATTTTATGCACTTCTGGAAAATGCTTCTCAAAACATCTTAGAATAATATTGATTTAGAGATAATATCATTCACTTGTAACACAGCCCAAATCTACATTAAGTCTTTTTAGCTTATGAAAAATCAATGCTCGTCCTATTTGACGATTTTTAGTGACTAGTTACTCTTGTGTTTTATCTTTTCTGATGCATATTCAGCTAAGTAACTGTCATACAAATATGAATAAATTGAATGTATTTCGTTCTTTAAAAGTTTTAGATTTTGTAACACTCATTTGGTTGAATTGACTCAACACAAGACAGAACGGTAGTGTAAGACTAGTTTTGATTTTTCATAAACTAGAAGGATTAAATGTGGAATCGCACTACGTTATGGTCCGTTTTGTGATATTATCTCTTTGATTTATTTAAAGTTATTTTTATAATATTCTGAATGGAATATCCTCACCTCCAAGATCCCAAAGCCCTCTTTTAAGGATGATGTCTCCTCCTGAAGAGTGCACATAAAAAGAAGTGATTCCAGCCTCTTGAATGCAAAAGGGATATCAATCAAGACTTTTAGAAATCGTTCAGCCGGTCCCAAGTGAGAAAGCTGGCCGCTATAGAGTCTCAACTTCGATTCTTCTTGAGCAGTCGGTGCCATTTTTAATAAGGTTTGAATGAGCTCTGAAGGAAGCTCATTACCTGATAATGGTCAAAGAGTCAGCACTGTTTATGGAAATAGAAATCAATCTTAGTTCTCAAAAGTCTTTTATAATGCTGTAATTCTTGTCAGATAAAAAAAAAAAATAGCAGTATAAACAATGTAAACACACAATTAACTTATTCGATCTTTATTAGACAACAAAACAATAAACATTACATATACATATACATATATATCCTTTATTTGTGAAGGATAAACAAAAGTTCTCAAAATTAAACAATGAAAAGGTCAACACAAAATTACCTTCTTCTAATGCGTCACAAACTTCTTCAGTGGTCACATTCAAAGCCTTAAGAAGAATCGCAAGATTCTGAGCCTTTCTTGGATCAATTATCTGAATATTCTGAGACGGAGCATCTTGGGACGGAGACTCTTTCTTCCCATCATCATTGTTTCTCCCACCAGGTGCGGTGGAATAGCCAAATAGACTTTCTATCATTTCTTCACTGAATCTGCTCATAAAAAGACACTAGGCCTCTATAGGAAATGCTAAGACAAGAAAAATATGCACACAAAAAATAAAAATAAAACATACTGAAAAGATCCAGTTTTGATCCGATGCCAAACCATCGACTGGTCAGGATTTGCCAGTACTTTGTCCCAGAAAAACGGCTTCAGTTTAGCCTTACTTGTTCCAGCCTCCTCCTCCTCCTCCTCCTCCTCTTCATTCGAAGAAGATGCACGTGGACCCATATTTACAGGCCGGTGGATTTTTGACGCGGTAGGCGGTGGTGGTCTAGGTGCACCAGGAGGTAGTGGTGGTGGTCTAGGTGCACCAGGAGGTAGTGGTGGTGGTCTAGGTGCACCAGGAGGTAGTGGTGGTGGTCTAGGTGCACCAGGAGGTAGTGGTGGTGGTCTAGGTGCACTAGGAGGTAGCAGTGGTGGTCTAGGTGCACCAGGAGGTAGCAGTGGTGGTCTAGGTGCACCAGGAGGTAGCGGTGGCGGTGGTGTGGTGGGTGATACGCTGCTCGGAGGAGGTGGTTTGGTGGGCGGCACAATCCTTCCAGGGGGCGGAGGCAGTCCAGGTGCACCCGACATTGCAGCATACTGGTTTTCTGATGGGTTGACAGTTGTTATAACTGGTGCCTCGTTTTTCAAATGGCTCAGAGAATGAGACTCCATGACGAATCTCCCACTGTTAGAATGGTTCATTTTCATGAATGACTGGTTATTAGTGTTACCGAGCTTGTGGTCTATAACTGAAGCTTCGAAGCTGGCTTTGGGGGAAGAGGAGGCTAAACAAATTCAACCAACAACACAAGAAAAGAATGAGAATACGCAAATAATTGGAAACAATTTCAGTACACTTCAATTTTGTTATTTTCCTCAAATCAGGGCCAAATTTAACTTTTGTTTCTCAACCGAGTCCCGAAACATAACTTGGAGTCATGATTAAAGAAAAACTTGATACCCAAATTTGAGACAAAACCTATAATTAAGGCCCCGATTTGCAACTGTCGCTAAAATAATTACAAAAACATTAAACTCACAAATAGAATAGTCACTCAAACTCAAACTCAGAAGAAGCCTCTCATCATTTCTAGCCCTTCTTGATCCGGGCCCACAGCACCTACGCCAGCAAACAAAGATCAATGCAGCCATCGTAAGAGTAAAAATAGCAGTCACGACCACAGCAATAACCACAGTCCTCTTGTTCGAATCCTGACCGTTCGAGTTCACATCATAAGCACCTCTGCCCGGGGCAGAAGCAGCCCTACTATTCGTGGGCGGAAAAATTGTGTCGTTTAGACTTGGAGGGAAAGACGGAACCAAGGGAGGGCTAGTTGGAACCTCCGTAGGAGCTAAAGGCGCGGGGCCCGGTGATGAAACTGTAGGGGATGGAGCGGGTGCTTCTAACGGGGATGGAGCAGGTGCTTCTAAAGGGGATGGAGAAGGTGCTTCTAAAGGCGTTTCGGCTAGTGAACGTCTAGTTCTAGACGACTGTTGGCTAAATAAAAACCCAAAATACTTTATGTGCCATGGATCCAAACCCTGCTCTCTTCCAATACGACGATGGCCTGACTTTTTTTCACTTGCGCAGTTTACTAGGATTTGATTGACCTCAGGGAGTAAGGCATTGATCGCGTATTGTGTTTCTTCCCTATCATTGCGAAGTTTGTCACTGAAAGTTGACTTCTCCATGAAATGTTGTTCAAGGTTCTGTAAGGTGTTTCGAGCTTGTAATAACTCGAGCATGCAATTGACCTGTAACAATTCAGCCTGCGGTATAGCACTTCGATTAACCGAATGGTCATAACAAACAGTCTGCAGCATACAAAGTTAATAGCATCATACAAATAATAACAATTTAGACAATTCGAAACTAAAACAGAGGTTTAAGCTACACCATAGCTTTCTTTTTCCAGTAAATTCAATCTAACTAAATGGGTAGTTTTCAAAACAAAAAATAAATAATGGAAATGCAAGAAAAAAAGATCATCATCATCTCCAATAAACTAATATATAATCAAATTAAAACAAAAAAGGTAGATACCATCTCTTGATTGATCACCCCTGAATCTATCAGATAAGCCAGTAAGATTTCCGGATCCTCCCACTTGCTTTCCACACGGGTTGACAGCAAAGCGAGAAGCAGCAGAAAACAACACAGAGATCCTATCCCTTCTCGAACCCTCATCTTGCAAATCGCGAAGACTACTTTTCATAGCATTACACCAACGATTGAAGAAGAAAAAAAAACACAATGCCCAACTTTTTTTATTTCCGAAATTGCCCACAAAAACCTGAATGACGTACGAAGATCAAACCTTTGCAGGATTTTACACCAGCCCAAATGAAATTTTGATATGAACAGAGGAAAATCGAAAAGGCCCAACTCGGAAATTCTTCGGTAAACCTTAAAAGAATGTTAAAATTGTTGAATGGGGTTAGAGCAGATCCAGCAAATGGCGTGAAGAATCGAGAAACGCAAATGAAGAAGAAATAGCGCGTGAGTTGACCATGGAAAAATATTTCCAAGAAAGTTTTTATGACATTTATGATTTATATCTTGACTGCTGAGGTGTGTGTGGGACAGTGAGAGCTGCCTAAACCTTTCACTGCGTTTTTTATTTTAAAATAAGGGTTTTCTTGTTATGCGAAATTGCGTTTTAGTCCTCTAATTTTCAAGTTATTGTAATTTAGTAGTAGTAATTTAATTAGAAAGATACTCCCTTCAGTCCCTTGTAAGTTCTTGTTGCATAATCGTATCCAAAAATACTGAATTTTTAATATATTGAAATTTCCAGTACGGTTTGATACTGTCGATAATTTTCGATAAGATATTATTATGATATTTTTAATATTTTGGTATTTTGGTATATACTGAAACACTGAAAAATAATAAGTACAATTTGATAATTTGGTACTGCAAAAACCATAACATAGTTTAGTATATCAACATTTTTCGGTAATGGATTTCAACTCTTTAGTTTGATTGCATCCAATTCAACACGAATTAGAAGTTCTCCGGTAGTCTTCTCCAACTTTGTTATTTTTTTTAAGGTTAATATCATAAAATTTTGTTGTAATTTCGGCTCCCAAAATTCCTCCACACAAAATTGAAATTGTGTTCGAAGCCCCGCAGTTAAGTTGTGCTGCGGAACTACGCAGTGCCGTAGGCAAATATTCTCGGAGTACAATACTGATAAAGGTAGCACTATAACACAATAAGGACATGTTTGGTGTCTATGTTAACTCCAAGATAGTTTGGTTAACAACGTTATCTTATGGTTGGTTTCATTTAGTTAAGCCCATGTTAGATAAGAGGCCCGGTCCAAAATCCTATTCACCTTCTAATAAGTAATCGGCCCAAATATGATGGGTTGGGGAGTCTCGTTCAAACAGTAATTCAGATTGCATTTAAAATTACTCATTTGTCCTCAAGAATTCTGGCTACTTATTTATATTAAAAATATATATATATTATTTATAAATAAAATTCCAAATTATCGCACTCACCTTCTACCTCTTATCCAAATTTAAGCTTTTTCTACAACACAAAAGCAAAAATAATACTAATAATAATTGGAAAATAAATCAACAATTAAATTCTCTCAAAATCGATAAAGTAGGTAGATCTCAGCCGAATCTTACGAATAAAATTACAATTTTCGGTCCTTAGAAAAATTACAATTTTTCAGATCTTCTCGGTCTCCTCTCGTTCATGTGCTCATCTCTACACTTTATGGTCTTCAATTCTCTCTACCATTTTGAGCGAATAATTTATAAGAAATTATTTTTACAGTTCCTTGAAAAATAAATTCATTGATATACTCAGAGCTTTCGATTCTCCTTCTTCACAAACTCCGATAGTAAATGATGTAAATCCAGTCAACTGTGAGGGACCGGCAATAGAATACATAGAAAGGCGAGACCTAATAACGCTTCGAGAGTCATTCTTCTTCTTCTTCTCTGCTTTGAGAATCACAAGAAATTTTCGAGTCATTCTTCTTCTTCTTCTCTGCTTTGAGAATCACAAGAAATTTCGTAGAAAAAATATCGCCACAATATAAAGATAAGATGTGAGAGTAAAAATTTATGTATAAAATCAAAAAGGATATTTTTGTCATTTATTTTTTAACCGTATTTATTTTTTTTGAGTGAATTTGAGATAGATAAAGTGTACCAAACAATTGTATAGATATCTTGTTGGTCCATCTAGGATTGCTAACTTAAGATAAATAATCGACCCGATAATTTATCTATTGTACCAAACACGTCCTAAGAGATTCTCAATAAAACTTCGTTGTATTGCTGTGGAGGAACACTTTTCAAATACAAATTTACAAATTCTTGCGAATTTGTAAACATGTCACACGACCAAAAACCAAGTCTAACTATTACAAAGCTATCCTAGCGGGGCTTTGCACTAGTAGACTACAAAGGCAGACTTCGAACTCCTTCTAGCGAATTTGTCCTAAGCTGCCTAACACAGAGTGTACTACCGGGCCTTCTAGCGAACACTCAGTTCTTACAATATTTCTCTCTCTAGTATTTATCCAAGAAAAGTGTTGAACTCGATCTACAAATGATCTAGCGACTATTTATAGAGCTCGTGAAGGAAACCCTAATGGGCTTCCGCGATTTCCGCTTAATGGGCCGAGCCCATAGCATCTTCCTTGGAATATTCGAGATTCCATCACCGACAAAGCTCCGGGTTCTCGGCTCTAGCGAGACTTCGCACCACGGGCTTGATGAATGTAGCAGTTCTTTATCTTTTACACTTGCGAGTACGAAGTCCCTTAGCAGTTCCTTCTTACTCTTCGCGCTCCTGGTATCAACACCTTAGCAGGGTTTCCTCCAGAGCTATGTAGGACTACCACATGTCTTCGGTGGGAAGATGGCGCTGGTTCGAAGTCCTCTGTTGGAGACTTCGAACTCTCTGAGTCTTGGTTCAGCATGCCTTCGAAGTCGTCCCCACGGCTTCGAAGTCCCGCAGTGTATTTTTCTTTGATCGTCATCTTAGAACCTCCACTAAGAACATAGTCTCCCTCTACTATGACACTGCATAACATAGCTCCTTCAAACATAGTTAATAGTTCGAAGTCCTATCAGGGAGACTTCTAACTCTCACCAACAAAGCTCCTATCAGCATACTTCATAGTTCGAAGTCCTCTCAGGGAGACTTCAAACTCTGACACAGTTCCACTGGTTCGAAGTCACACAGTGGTATGTTCTCTCAACACTTCGAACTCAGACAGGTAATCTGGTACGTTGTCCCAATGGTTCATTCTCTCAGCACTTCGAACTCACACAACCTTCCACAACTTAACAACATAGCATTCACGACATAGTGTCACAACCTCCACCATACTATGAAGTAAGTAAAAAACAAAGTGTATAGTTAAAGTTAACTCTTCGACGATCTCGACCAAACTATACACTAACATTCTCCCCCTTTTTGATTCAACTTCATAAGTAAGAATTCATTCTCCCCCTCAAATGCATATTTCTACGATGTTATAGTCTACGACTTCCTTCCCCCGCAACTCTCTCTATCTCTTCTAACAATGCAACTCTCCAAGACCACTAACGTCGAACTCTTCGACCTTCCTCCCCCTCGACGATATGCCTAATGGAACAAGCGTTCGAAGTGCTCATAAAGCGTGTCGGAGTCACGAGAGTTCGTCGTTTTTTTTGTTGGAGTCACGACTTCGAAAGCCTCAAGGATTCAAGAATGTAGTACTGGAGTACAAAGGCCAGGAAGTTCGAAGTACAATGGGCAGTCAATAGAAACTCCATAAGCCAGAAGAACAACGAATTTTGGAAGTACTGTTGTGCGTGAAAGTTCGAACCTAGAGCCCTTCCCTGCCTTCATACTTGGCAGGCAATATCGATGTCAGCGGAATTCCTTCTTCTCCATACTCGCTGCGTTGAGACCTTACTTGATACCTTCTTTGGATGCCATACCCACTTAGTGGAGTTCGAACTAGTAATGGACTTTGGTCGCCATATTTGTTTGACATAGTTCACACCGTGAGTATTTTTAGGTTGCCAGACTTTGTTGTTGGAGGTTGAACTGCCACGCTTTTGTTGCCAAATCTGTTTAAGTGAAAAAACACTTTTTCTCTCAATTACTTTGGCAATACCATTAAGTCTGTTGTAGCAGTAGGGTCTAATATGGCCTTTCCTCCCAAAATGATGGCACACATACTCTCTCTTACATGCCTTCGAAGAATTTTGAATAGGATTTTGTTTGGACTTCGAAGTGCTAATAATATCTGTCTCAGCCTTCATAGCGCCGGAGGGTACTTTCTGCGGCTTCGAACATGATGGTTCTTTTAGATTGATAATCCATTTTGTTGTGATGGAGTTGTATACTTAATGTCTAGATTTAAGTGATACTAACTCCCGATCCATTGCCACTATCTATTTAATTAAATAAATAATCATTTGCTTTTAATTATGTTAATTAAATATATGCAAATTATAGTCCTGGATTATATACGTTGTAGTTAGTATGGTGTGCGACGCCACACGAAAGATCATATTATCGGTTACTCATATATTAATCGAACAGTTGCTCACGACCTAGATGGACAAGGATCAATCCATCGGTATAGTCGTTGTATGAAAGAGAAAATAATTTGTCTTAATTATTTTATCATACTTGTACGTAGGGCTGGAAACGAACCGAGCAGTTCGCGAGCGCTCGCGAGCTGCTCGAGTCAACGCTCGACTCGAGTTCGGTCAAACTCGAGCTCGAGCCGAGCTCGAGTCGAGCTCGAGCCGAGCTCGAGTCGAGCTCGAGTCGAGCATTATTTGATACGAGCCGAGCTCGAGCTCAAATCAAGAAGAATCGAGCGGCTCGCGAGCCGCTCGAATATATATATTTTTTATTAAATATATTTTATATGCGTATATATATCGAGTCGAGTCGAGTTTTTCGAGCCATTCGAGTCGAGTCGAACTCGAGCAATAGGTGTCGAACCACTTGAACAAGCTGAAGTTGAACTAATCGAATTATCAAAACCCGAGCGGTTCGATTGAGCCGAGCTCGAGATGCTAAATCGAGTCGAGCCCGAGCATGAAATAAAATTTGCGAGCCGAGCTCGAGCACCCTCTCGAGTAGCTCGTCGAGCTCGAGCTCGAGCCAGCTAATTATTTTTCCGAGCCGACTCGATAAGCTCCAAGCTCGACTCGGATCGGCTCGTTTCCAGCCCTACTTGTACACATGGTGTATTGAGCGGACCGCTTGAGATTAATCGATTAGGATTGCCTTGGATAATCGATTTAAATCTTAGTGTATTTTATTTTTAATCCCTGATATTACTACGGGTGTGTGCATATAATATTAGTGACTTTGATTTTTCAAAGGAATTGACTAATTAGATATATTCGGTTAATTACCGGCAAAGTTGGGTCACGGTATTTTATGTATGACATACTGTGAATATATTCTCCATGACTATAGAGCCTTGGGATAACCCGAGGTCCTGGGTTCGACTCCCGCCAGTGGCGACTCCACCCGATTTAATTATCCACTTGTTGGGCCTCCCCAAAGAGGTTGAAATCGGCCCACAAGTGAGGGGGAGTATTGGAGAATATATTCGGCCCATTAATATAAGTGTAAAGAAGTCCAACTTCTCTACCAGTTCGAGCTTTTAGATGAAGCGGTTTCTAACATATTCCACCTTCTTAAGGTCCTCGTAGCCTATAAAAGCACTACATGGTCTTCAACATTAGACAAGAAAAGATAATCATACTTCATTAGTCTAGAGAGTTCGGGAAGGAGATCCATAAAGCTTGGAGGATCGTCGCCCACCCCGACGTTCAAGCTAGTGCAAGGAATACGTGGAAGGTCTCAAGGTCTTCAAAGATCTCGTATTTTCGGACAACGAGAACAAAAGAAAAATCTTGAAAACCACCTTATGATTTTAAACTTTAATTATCGCGTATATACATGAACGAAGATCCGAAGGGATGAACGAAACTGGGGACGAGGATAGACCGGGCGGTGGTGGTCGAAGACCACCGGACCGTCGGCGGCCTAGAGATCCCTGCCAGGATCGAGGCGAGGAACCCTCGGCTGGAGCTGAGGGCTGCTATCGATCACGAGGATCGATTGCGGGTATGTTGCGGGTTCACCCGCAGCGCCCTCGTATGAGCTGCGGGGATCCCCGCAGCGATGATGCGAGGGGCGAACCCCCTTTTGCAGTTGTGTACTTAATGTCTAGATTTAAGTAACGGTAACTCCCGGTCATAGCATGTAATCTATTTAACTAATAAACAATCGTTTGCATTTAATTATTGATAATTAAATATATATGCAAAATATAGTCCTGGATTCTATACGTTGTAGTTAGTATGGTGTGCGACGTCACACAGAAGATCATACTATCGGTTACTCGTATTTAATCAAACATTTGCTCACGACCTAGATGGACACGGACCAATCCATCGGTATAGTCGTTGTGTGAGAGAGAAAATAATTTGTCTTAATTATTTTATCACACTTGTACACTTGGTGTATTGGGCGGATCGCTTGTGACTTATCAATTAGGATTGCCGTTGATAATTGATTCAAGTCTTAGAGTATTTTATTCTTAATCCCCGAAACTATTGCGGGTGTGTATATTTAATACAAGTAACTTTGATTTACCAAAGGAATTAACCTATTTAATTATTGGGTTAATTACCGGTTAAGTTGGGTTACTATATTTTATATACGACATGCCGTGAATACTTGACGGGAAAGTGTATCCCGGAAGGGTTGATAATATCCCCGAGATGAGTTCATAAAGAATTATTATGTAAACCTCATGAGTGGATTTATTCCGCATAATAATTAAGGTTGAATGGTACTAGTCTCGGATATAAGAGATGAATAAATTAATTAGCAATAAATTAATTTTATTCATGGATATTTAAATCTTAAATACACGGAATAAATAATACTACCGGAGAAATATTATTTGATATAATATGGTTTAATATTGGGAGTGCAATTAATTTATATAGTGGAAAATAAATTAATTAATATTGATGGGATTAATAGATTTGGGCTTGGGCTCAATTTAATCATCAATATTGGAAGCCCAATATTCCACCTCCTTTAGATCCCCTACGTAGCCTATAAAAGCACTACATGGTCTTCACAAATCACAATTAGACAAGACAAGACAAGATAATCATACTTGATTAGTCTAGAGAGTTCGTGAAGGAGATCCATAAGCTTGGAGGATCGTCGCCCACCCGACGTTCAAGCTAGTGCAAGGAATACGTGGGAAGGTCGTAAGGTCTTCAATTTGATTTCGTTTCTCCGCACAACGAATCGAAGGTAATATCAACCCTTGTGTGATTTTATATGATATTTAATTGTAATATATACATGAACACACGATCCGGAAGAACAACGAAACCGGGGACGGGGATAGACCGGGCGGTGGTGGTCGAAGACCACCGGACCGCCGGCAGTCTAGGGATCCTCGCCGGTTCGCACGCGAGAACCCTCGGCTGGGAGTCGAGGGATCGATCGAGCCCGTAGGCTCGATCGCTGGGAGCTGCGGGAGTTACCCGCAGCGACTCGAGGCGTGCTGCGGGGCTTCCCGCAGCGGTGCGCTGGGACGAGCCCAGCGCGTTGAGCAGCGGGTCATGCGACCCGCTGCGGGGCTGCTACGAGCAGCCCCGGGGATGCCGTGAGGCATCCCAGCGATCATCACGAGATGATCGCGAGCCCCGCGCGGGGGCTCGGCTGGGCACCACGGGCGGAACCGTGGTGGTGCTCGGTTGAGCCTCGGCTCGTGCGGTGGTTCGCGGTCGGATCTCGAGCGATCGAGGATTTCGGTCGGGTTATTATTTTCCGCAAATTTTAATAGCCCGGGATATCGATTTCCAACAATTGGTATCAGAGCGTTTGGTTTCGTGTTCATGTATATGTTCAATAATCGTTCTACCTTGCAGGGATCCGACTATCATGGTTTAATTAATTGTTAATTATTTTTACCATGATTATTTGTTTATTAAACTCTCGGACATGTCGAGATTCGTTTTGTGTGGATAAATGCTTGTAATAGTAAAAATTCGGGGGTTGACCGAATTTAGATTTATTATTATTTTTCTATGTTTTCCGGAAA
Organism: Euphrasia confusa; assembly: GCA_954870475.1. Lineage (NCBI taxonomy): Eukaryota > Viridiplantae > Streptophyta > Magnoliopsida > Lamiales > Orobanchaceae > Euphrasia > Euphrasia confusa. The sequence goes on along the minus strand of OX940952.1, from coordinate 23,938,986 downwards.
TTGTATAGGGTCGATTTCATGTATAGAATCGATACCGGAATTGTAAATTTATTATTTTGTAATTTATTTACGTTGGATCGATGCCGAGACGACCGCCGGAGAACACGTGTGACGAAGAAGACGAAGAGGACGAAAAGCCGGGGGGGTCGATCATCCCCATGATCGACCCCATGATCGATCAAGAGGGAGAGGGGCGTCGCGCCCTTCGGCCGTGGGCTGCCGCCGGCGACGGTGGTGGCTGGCCGGCTGGAGTGGCGGCGGCGGATGCTCCCTCCCGGTGGTCGGTCGATGATGGTGGTGTGGTGCGGGAATCCCCATCCTGTGCTACTCCTACCAAGATTCACTTTCCTAATTAATTCGGTTTTCCTATTTTGAGTATTCCTAAGTGTGGGAACTCTCATGGAAATAGGAAAAGAATTAATTAATATTAATTTATTTCCTTATTCTATTATAGAAGTCTTATAGAATATTCAAGTCTTACTTGGATAGGATTCTAGAGATTTAATAGAATTAAAAAGGAAAATAATTAATTAATAAATTAATTTATTTCCTAATTGATTATTCCTATTTTTATGGGAATTTTCATGGACATGGAAATTAATTAATTTTGGAAAGTAGAAGAGTCCTAATTTATTTTATTTCCTTATTCTATTATAGAAATCTTCTAGAATGTTCCAAGTCTTACTTGGATAGGATTCTAGAGATTTAATAGAATTATAGAGGAAAATAAATAAATAAAAATATTAATAATATTTAATTTTATTTTTAATTTATTCGATTGACTTAATTTTCGAATTAAGTATCTTTTGGATTTATTAAAAATAAATAGATTTAAATATTGGGGTTAATATTCTCGTCACATGAAGCATTCAAGAACGAAGACTGAAGACTAGAAGATGCGTACGGAGATGAAATAAAGCCATGATAGTCGGAAAAATAATTTTCTAGTATTATTTTGACTATGTGATACTATGTGCTTTATTGCTTGTATGCATGCTATATGTGTTTACTTTATGCAGTAGATAGCGTATCCCTTTGTTATAAAAAGCTAAGTAGGAGAGGAGATGGAAACATTCCCATGGTCTCCATTACTATTCTCTTGTTGAAATTTATGAGCTTTCGAAGTTCATATAGATATGTCATTGGAGGAGAATTCTTGTAATTCCTTTTACGAGAAACATTGATTAAGTCTATCAAACAATGCCTAATTTGTCTTTCTGAAATTGACTTCAAGTCGACTCATTCTCACCCCGGGGAGTGGAATGGAGCCAAAGCCACTTGGTCATGTGGATGACACAAATTAGAGACATTCGTACCATCCTTTTGAAGGTGGATCGATTGTCTGCTCGGCTCCCTCATCTAATGAGAGATAGGGTTGTTCGCATGGTGAATCACTGGTTAGAAACTTCGAGTTTCACTTATGATTCTCCGCGTCTTGATTTACGAAAATCGAATGGATCTTGTAATTGGGAGTCAATTGTAAAAGTCTTTTGGTGTAGTAAACGTCCACACAAACGTGGCTTGCTATACTGAATGGGATTTTGGAAAAATTGATGTAGACAGTTATAGGGAATC